>JAWNNQ010000766.1:0-16339 GCA_035044765.1 Leucophenga montana
GACATAGCTACATCAACTCGTCTTGTCATGTTGAACAACCCCATATACTTCATAGTGTCTCCGATGGTTGGTTCGCTATGTTAAATACATTTTGACTTTTCAAAAGAGCAAATGTACCCTGTTACAAATTTTGGTACAAAAATTGAATTTTTAGCTGGCTCAAGGAATTTAAATTTGTTTCGATTGTCTTAAATTCGATTTTTATAGTTTACGCAATAATTCAGTACATTCGATATAAAATATTTTAGCCCAAAGGGGGAGGCGGGTTTAAATGATATATGAGGTATCTTTTTTTGTCCGTTGTCTTCAAAGAGAGTCTGTTAGTCTACACAATAAGTAGTTAAACGCCCATTTCATCGATTTTGATAAACGGTCGTCTTCCTAATTGATTTGCATTGTTCAAACTATATTTCTGAGGAGACCTAATTTATTTGAATGATATCTCAGTTGATGTTGGTCAGTTGATATTATTGCGTTTTTTAGGGCATATAGTAGACGAGTTAGTTGCTTAGCATGTAGTTGTCCAGGATATTGTATCCAGTACCGGGAAGCAGTGTTTTTAAAGTAATCTACAATGACTAAGCCCTACGTCGAAATAAAGGGAGTGGCCGAAACAGTCCTGCTCAGTTCATCAGCACTTTCATTTCCTATGATACCCTTGTGGCCAGGTACTCAATAGATCACGGCTTTAGAGCCCACTTAAAGTTGTCGAAGACAGTAGTGCTTTAATAGCCGTTTGGCTATCTGAAAAGATGGTTATGTTGGTACCTAAGGAGTTTTATCCAAAAGATTTCGGAAGCAGACCTCAATGGTGTGGATCACATATTGATAAACTGTGGGCCAGGCATTCATGGCAATAAAAATTCTGGTATGGGGTCCGAACACACCCGTATCGGTAATTGTACAATTTAATCGTAACTAGACCAGTACCAGGGCTTCTCTCCTCCCAGACTGAGATACTGGGAAAGATAACTGAGAAGCGTCTGTCGAAACGCAGTTGCACTGTCAATCATACTGATACATTGCAGATTTCGATGACAGGGATAAGTATAAGACTACTAGAGGGATCCAGCTCGATTAGCGTCAAACTGTTTACAGTCTGAAGTCGCAGAGCCCCTTTTGCTGCTGAAAATAGAGTAAAAATGTGCAGCGTAGGCAGACCGATGATCGCTTCCATTGCGGCAGTCATGAGTCATGTCATGTGCTCGCAAGCACATGACATGCTCAGGCAAGTAAGTCGTTGCACTTTGCACAGCTTTGCAATATAAGCAGTTTACGCCACAATACAAGAGCGGCGTATGTGGCAATGGGTCTCACCATTGAAATGTAGATTCAAAGGATCATCTTTGTCGAGAGGCAACACGTCATGCTTTTACATATCCAAAAGGCCATTGTTGCCCTGTTTAAAGTATATTTAAGATGCGTGTTCCAATTCAGTTTTTTGTTAAGAGTTCCCTTTAAGAACTTCACTTCATCGGAGAACCTTTTTAGATGTAAACTAGCCCCAGATTTCAAAGGTACTTCCTAGAGAAGGGCACTAAGACTGCCTTCTGTAGATTTATGCTGAGATCCTCCTCGGCACACCAATTGGTTAAAATATGAAGAGCTGTGCACATTATGGCCGAGACCGTGTTCCCTAATCTCCCCGAGACCAAGGTTCCTTCTTCGGGATAAAAACGACGGTTACACTTTCCTCCATGACTGAGATATATAAACAGTTATAAAGAAAAGCCGGAAAGATACCATCTTATCCTGGGGACTTAAAATGCTTTACACATTAATCTATATTGGAAGAGTTCAACGAAAGTTGTTGCAGTGAAGTCGCAGGAAAGGGTACTTGAAGCAGGTGCTCAAGTTGTTTCTGTCTACTATCGATGAAATGACCGTCTCTGTTCAGGAGTCTGATGTTATTCTGCTTGTCTTTGGTGATTACCTTATGAAGACGGGCTCCATGATTTATGCTCGGTGTGTAAGTTTATTATATTCAGTTAGAGATGATCTGTATTTATCCCACCAACCGAATCTTTTCACTCGAACCAAGAGTGTCTGTGGAAAGTCACTTTCGCGCTTGTTGACCCGACCGTGCAGGGCTGTCCATTTTTTAATGCATTTAGAACCTCATTTGTTTATGAAAAGTTACCACACGACATACTAGTAGACGGAAAAGAGGTCATCTATTTCAAAGCCCGGATGCTACAGGAAGTCTTAGTTGAAACTGGAGAGCAACAGGTAGCCTTAGATCGCATATTGACGATTGGATACCCTCTAAACATTCATCAATCAGTATATGCTGTTCCACCTTGGATTTGAGGATATTTTTCATTGAAATTGCATAAACACAACTTGTCTCTCTGATATAGTTGAACTACGCATGTCATATCTGATTATTGCAGACATTTCTGCTTCGAAGATACTGGTGAATTTTCCTATTGACTCCCAATAGTTCGTCATATTGCCTACAACCATTAATCCTGTACCGTCTTCCATCAATGATCAATCTGTACATCACTTGATGGTGTGTGGTTTTAATACGTATGAACTTTCCGACGTCTGCGATTTCTGGTCGGTGCATTAGGGATGCACCTGTCGTCCTGGTATGGAGGTGTTTCTCCTATGTAGCTTTGTTCTCACAGTCTTAGGAGAGTTTCTTTGTTTTTGTATTCGCTTCCTAGACGAAGTAATGTCAAATCTAGAATACCGTAACTTAGCTCGCCCTCTCCCCCTTCTTCGGGTTGCACCCCATGATTTCCCGGTAAGCTTCCAGCACACAACTATTGCCTTGGTACATATCCTTATGGTTTCTTCACTGTGTATTTTCGATAGACGTTGTCTAGCGTTCCGCCCAGATATTTAACCCAGTTGCTAAGCATCACTACAACCCATCCGAGCCTAGTTTCTTTTAGTCTAGGGAGCTTGTGTGAATGGCACAATCACCGTTTTGGCCCCACCTCCCTGCGCCAGTCGTTTGTTATTTTGAGTGCTCTGTTGTTTCCATTCAAACGTCCCACTTTCCATTATGACGAAGCCATCTGCATAACCTTGCCACCGTTTGTTATTCTCACATAGTCTACATATATAGGCTAGTAGGCTGTCTACGACTAGGCTCCACAGAAGGGAGAAAGCACTCCCCCTTGTACCGTAATGCTGGTACTATTCACGTTTGTTTCGGCTGTTCTTGTCCTCAGTAAAAAGTGTATCCAATTCACTATGGTTGGGTCTACTCACTCTACTAGTGCATTAGAAGGCTTAGACATAAATTAATCTCCTTTCGTTCAAGCGATGCCCTAATTGCTCCCGTCAGGTTAACATGGAAACATACCATGTACTCCCAGGGATTTGAAGGCCTTGAAGGTAGATATAGGCACCTCAGTTTTTCTTCATTTATCGCATTCTTGACTTCTCTGATTGGAGCATTTCGAGTGTACCTCTTGGGAAGTGGGTTTCCAGTAGTAACTGAATTCTGTGTTCTTCATTTTCCGTGAAGAAGTTATCTGGTCTATGGAGTGAGATATTCGCATCAGTCTTTGTCTTGCTCGTTGCCCAATATATTCGAGCTGCGGACGAAGTAGTTACTATTCCCTCGCAGAAAGCTCTATAGTTTCTACGATTACCTTTCCCTATTTGTTAATTATAAAGTGTGACCTCCGTGGTGACATTCCCACAGGTTTGTTCTTCTAGCTTCATTGTACAACATTTCGACAATCTCTGTAAAGCGATCATTGCATCATGAAGTGTCCCATTCACGTCTATCTGTTATAATAGGGCAGGTGGTTTCATATTACAAGTCGAGTACTGCCTGCTCTAGTTCCAGAGAGTATATTACATTCGATAATTATGTATGCATACATCCTTCAGTCATTTTTCCTAGAATTTCCTCTATAGTCATACATGGAAGGTTCCTGTGACACACGCCAATGTGCAATATTTGGTAGTAAGGTTTAGAGTACTGCCTACATGGAACTCGAGAAGACACTTATCCATATTGTTGGTGTCCGTGCTTCCCCAAACTTCATTATTTGCATTCGCAATGCAGCCCACTAGAATGGGTAGTCTGAGTCTATAGCAGAATCGCACGAGGCGTTCAGTCTCGTCCCCGCGAAGCAAGGAATTACCGCTCGCTTCCTTATGCCTTAATGTTCTAACTTGGTAAGTAGCGGGACACAGTACCGAATTAGAAATTTAAAAAAAAACCGTATTACTAATATAATTTCTGAAGATTTTACAAGCTCTACGGGTAATGTATCTAGTGTCCCAGATTTCCTTTGTATTCGTGGCATACAGATTTTTGATTCGGCCCCCAATGTCACCATGACTCCTGTATCAGCACAGGACCCAGATGTTAGTTGGTGAATGTCCTCGCTATGATAACCGACGCCGCTTTGGCATAATAGAATGTCACCTGTGCTCCGCTGATGTTGCCCATGCGCATACTCATCCGCCACCACTAGCTCCTCGTCGGTGAGCGTTCTGTTCTCACTATCCAAAAGCTGTTCTGCCTATCCAAAAGCTGTTCTGCCTGCGATGTGAGTAAGGGTTTGATGACTATGTCCGAACTTTTCCCTTTCCAACATTCTTCGACCGTTCTAAATTCAAATTCGTTAGTATGAGTAAAAGTAGTAACAAAATAAAAAATACTATTTCTACTAATACTACTACTGTAATACTTTTGGCATTTCAAAAAACAGAATACATTCTGCTTAGAAATATTTTTGAGCACAGTAACCTGAGAAATTAGTTTGTGATTTTACAGTTAGAAGATCGTGTATGGCTAAGGCAGCACGTCTCGTCTAGCGGATCAAGAATATATGTTACAATTTATAATGTGTCCGATATCTTCTTTTAGCAGTTGCAAACACAATGGAATAATTATAATAGTATTCAAATTTCAAGTATGTGTGAAGACTTTAATTATGCCAATCAGGCTTCTACGGCCCGCAATATTTAGAATTCAAGCTAATTTTTAGATCAGACCATGATTAGACCATGTGTAATTTGAACCTATTAAATATTATTTTTCAGTGGCTAACGGGATATATCAAAACACTATTTATGGAATGGTCGCAACGTTGCCTATAAAATATACTGGAGCAGTGGTTTTAGGATCAAATATTAGCGGATTGTTTACATCTATTATATCAATCTTCAGTTCATACTTATTCAGTTCAAAAAGAACATCCGCTATATATTATTTCGTAACTGCGATGCTTGTATTGTTGATATGTTTTGATACGTATTTTGCTCTACCATTGAATGTAAGTAATTTTTTACCTTTATCTGTAGTACATTAATAATTACTGTTTGGGCGCTATCGATTGACAAACATTATAACATAAAGGATAAAGAAGAATAACCACACAGAAAATGCCCTCAACCCAGATGTAGGCTTATATACTTGAATTGAAAAGTCTTACCTTAAGAATGAGCAAATAAAATTAACCCCATTAGCCTTTTTTATGTTATACGTTATTGCCACATTAAACAGTCTTACTAACCAACTACACATGTAATCAGTATTACAAAAATAAAGCAACAAAGAAGAAAGAGCGCTGCGTCGAGTGTGCCCGACTTCGAGATATCCTCTACCTCGCTTACGGCTCTTTATATGAACCATTGATTATATTCTGAGGTTGGTGTGCTGGGGTTGCTTGCCATTACCGCAAAAAAACATTTACCAGTGAAGACACATGACCCAATAATGAGAACCCCCGCTAACGATTTAAGGACCACGATTTACGGATATGAACCTGGAATGTCCTCTCCCCCCACAGTTGGTGGAGATATCCAGCTGTTTGATGCCCTCGACCAATTCTAGGCTGACATCACCGCAATAGACGAAATGCGAGGGATAGAACAGTGTTGCTCAAAAAACTATCCTGCGACGTCTATTATAGTTGCCATGTGAGGAGCTCGAATTTGGATGCGGTTTCGTGGTTAGTAAGAAACTAAGCGGTTTTTTCTCCAATTTCATCCCTGCACACGAGCGCCTGGCTGCGATACGTATTAAGGCTAAGTACTTCAACATGAGCCTAATTGGTGCACACGCACCGAAAGAAGTCACATAAGATGCTGCCAAAGATGAATTTTACGAGCGTCTCGAACTTCTCTAACCGTGCTTGGCTATCTCAACGCCAAAATTGGGAAGATAGGAATCTTTGGATCAACGGTCGTAAAATTTAGCCTTCACGACGCTATCTTTAACAATGGAGAGAGGTAATGGACTTCGCCACAACACCAGAGCTTCACACCGTAACATATACTAATCTACTTGGCGCACTCCCGATCAAAACACACGCAATCAAATTGATCATTTTGTGATCGGCGGAAGGGACGCATTGAGCGTGTTGGATGAGCCAACGGTGCGAGGTCCCAACATCGACTCGGACCACTAGTGACATCCAAGATACGCACCAGGCTCAGCATGTGCCAAGGACACGGCTACCAAAGAAGTCATTAGGTACACCAGACTTATGAGGAACCCGTGCCGTCAAGCTACTCGTATTGCAGAGAAATACTCCGCTTACATAAAAACTCTGTTGTCGAGGGAAACGCAAGCTGTTAGAGAGCGATATTGTGAGATACGGAGAGCTGAGTTTTTCAAGACCGAAGATTTGCTCTGGTGTATGCACCAACTATTGTGCAAAATATGGTCCGATGAATGAATGCCCAACGATTAAAATCTCAGTGTTATTTGTACCTTCTTCTTAAAGCGGCCACTGTATGCAAAAACTACAGTGGAATAAGTCTCCTTTCAATTGGATACAAAAGTCCCGTGTACTTTGTAAACGGTTGGTGCTATACAACGCCGGTATAAGTGTGGTTTAATACAAAAGAGGTCGACCTCACTGGTCTAAATTTTCACTCTACGCCAAATTCTGGAAGAGAATCGTGAGTACAACAAAGACACACTCCACCTATTTGTCAATTATAAGACCGCTTTCGTCACGCCGATAAGAATGAATTTCTTCAAAGGCCTATCTGAAAACTTGGTATCCTGTCGGTATCGTTCGTTTTTCATGATGACACCATCGCACACATAAACCGTCGTCAGAGTAGGAAAGAAGTAGAGTCCTCTCAAAGTATGAATATAAAAATCTTTAAGACACTGATAATTCTGACCCTGCTGTATGGCACTGAAGCATGGAACCTAAAATCAACGGATACAGCGTCTCTCAGTATGTTCGACAAATATGAAAACTTCAAACAATTGTCAGAAAACATTCCACGTAAATGTAAGACTGATTCTCAGAATTCTCTTGCCTGAACATACCACCATATCATTTCCGTCTGACTTTCCTTTTCCTAAAAATTTGGCACTACTTCCCTCTTTTAAAATATTCCCACTTTTCAGCAAGTCATTAACTAAAATTCCTGCGTACTGCAAATCATTCTTTCGAACTGCATGAAAAGTTATTTGTGCCTGTATTCCATCCGCTACAGCAACGGTTTTGAACCATCCTATTGTTGATAACTTTCCTTGTCCAATACCTGATAAATGTCTCGGTTCTGAGTTCAGTTCAACTTGACCCAATTGCTGGAGTACATAGTGTATATATATATATATATATATATAGAGAGAGAGAGAGAGAGAGAGAGAGAGAGAGAGAGAGAGAGAGAGAGAGAGAGAGAGAGAGAGAGAGAGAGAGAGAGAGAGAGAGAGAGAGAGAGAGAGAGAGAGAGAGAGAGAGAGAGAGAGAGAGAGAGAGAGAGAGAGAGAGAGAGAGAGAGAGAGAGAGAGAGAGAGAGAGAGAGAATATATATATATATATATATATATATATATATATATATATATATATATATATATATATATATATATATATATATATATATATATATATATATATATATATATATATATATATATATATATATATATATATATATATATATATATATATATATATATATATATATATATATATATATATATATATATATATATATATATATATATATATATATATATATATATATATATATATATATATATATATATATATATATACTCTCTCTCTCTCTCTCTCTCTCTCTCTCTCTCTCTCTCTCTCTCTCTCTCTATATATATATATATATATACACTATGTACTCCAGCAGCAATTGGGTCAAGTTGAAGTGAATTTAGGAACCAATTTATCAGGTATTGGACAAGGAAAGTTTTGGACATTATGAGGATGGAATAAAGGCAAAATAACTTTTCATGCAGTTCGAAAGAATGATTTGTACGTAGTAATTTTGGTTAATGACTTGCTGAAAAATGGGAATATTTTAATAGAAGGAAGTACTGCCAAATTTTTAGAAAAAGGAAAGTCAGACGGAAACGATATGGTGGTATGTTCAGGCAAGAGAATTCTGAGAATCAGTCTTACATTTACGTGGAATGTTTTCTGACAATTGTTTGAAGTTTTCATATTTGTCGAACATACTGAGAGACGCTGTATCCGTTGATTTTAGGTTCCATGCTTCAGTGCCATACAGCAGGGTCAGAATTATCAGTGTCTTAAAGATTTTTATATTCATACTTTGAGAGGACTCTACTTCTTTCCTACTCTGACGACGGTTTATGTGTGCGATAGTGTCATCATGAAAAACGAACGATACCATAGGATACCAAGTTCAGATAGGCCTTTGAAGAAATTCATTCTTATCGGCGTGACGAAAGCGGTCTTATAATTGACAAATAGGTGGAGTGTGTCTTTGTTGTACTCACGATTCTCTTCCAGAATTTGGCGTAGAGTGAAAATTTAGACCAGTGAGGTCGACCTCTTTTGTATTAAACCACACTTATACCGGCGTTGTATAGCACCAACCGTTTACAAAGTACACGGGACTTTTGTATCCAATTGAAAGGAGACTTATTCCACTGTAGTTTTTGCATACAGTGGCCGCTTTAAGAAGAAGGTACAAATAACACTGAGATTTTAATCGTTGGGCATTCATTCATCGGACCATATTTTGCACAATAGTTGGTGCATACACCAGAGCAAATCTTCGGTCTTGAAAAACTCAGCTCTCCGTATCTCACAATATCGCTCTCTAACAGCTTGCGTTTCCCTCGACAACAGAGTTTTTATGTAAGCGGAGTATTTCTCTGCAATACGAGTAGCTTGACGGCACGGGTTCCTCATAAGTCTGGTGTACCTAATGACTTCTTTGGTAGCCGTGTCCTTGGCACATGCTGAGCCTGGTGCGTATCTTGGATGTCACTAGTGGTCCGAGTCGATGTTGGAACCTCGCACCGTTGTCTCATCCAACACGCTCAATGCGTCCCTTCCGCCGATCACAAAATGATCAATTTGATTGCGTGTGTTTTGATCGGGAGTGCGCCAAGTAGATTAGTATATGTTACGGTGTGAAGCTCTGGTGTTGTGGCGAAGTCCATTACCTCTCTCCATTGTTAAAGATAGCGTCGTGAAGGCTGAAATTTTACGACCGTTGATCCAAAGATTCCTATCTTCCCAATTTTGGCGTTGAGATAGCCAAGCACGGTTAGAGAAGTTCGAGACGCTCGTAAAATTCATCTTTGGCAGCATCTTATGTGACTTCTTTCGGTGCGTGTGCACCAATTAGGCTCATGTTGAAGTACTTAGCCTTAATACGTATCGCAGCCAGGCGCTCGTGTGCAGGGATGAAATTGGAGAAAAAACCGCTTAGTTTCTTACTAACCACGAAACCGCATCCAAATTCGAGCTCCTCACATGGCAACTATAATAGACGTCGCAGGATAGTTTTTTGAGCAACACTGTTCTATCCCTCGCATTTCGTCTATTGCGGTGATGTCAGCCTAGAATTGGTCGAGGGCATCAAACAGCTGGATATCTCCACCAACTGTGGGGGGAGAGGACATTCCAGGTTCATATCCGTAAATCGTGGTCCTTAAATCGTTAGCGGGGGTTCTCATTATTGGGTCATGTGTCTTCACTGGTAAATGTTTTTTTGCGGTAATGGCAAGCAACCCCAGCACACCAACCTCAGAATATAATCAATGGTTCATATAAAGAGCCGTAAGCGAGGTAGAGGATATCTCGAAGTCGGGCACACTCGACGCAGCGCTCTTTCTTCTTTGTTGCTTTATTTTTGTAATACTGATTACATGTGTAGTTGGTTAGTAAGACTGTTTAATGTGGCAATAACGTATAACATAAAAAAGGCTAATGGGGTTAATTTTATTTGCTCATTCTTAAGGTAAGACTTTTCAATTCAAGTATATAAGCCTACATCTGGGTTGAGGGCATTTTCTGTGTGGTTATTCTTCTTTATCCTTTATGTTATAATGTTTGTCAATCGATAGCGCCCAAACAGTAATTATTAATGTACTACAGATAAAGGTAAAAAATTACTTACATTCAATGGTAGAGCAAAATACGTATCAAAACATATCAACAATACAAGCATCGCAGTTACGAAATAATATATAGCGGATGTTCTTTTTGAACTGAATAAGTATGAACTGAAGATTGATATAATAGATGTAAACAATCCGCTAATATTTGATCCTAAAACCACTGCTCCAGTATATTTTATAGGCAACGTTGCGACCATTCCATAAATAGTGTTTTGATATATCCCGTTAGCCACTGAAAAATAATATTTAATAGGTTCAAATTACACATGGTCTAATCATGGTCTGATCTAAAAATTAGCTTGAATTCTAAATATTGCGGGCCGTAGAAGCCTGATTGGCATAATTAAAGTCTTCACACATACTTGAAATTTGAATACTATTATAATTATTCCATTGTGTTTGCAACTGCTAAAAGAAGATATCGGACACATTATAAATTGTAACATAGATCCATCTGGTCCGCTAGACGAGACGCGCTGCCTTAGCCATACACGATCTTCTAACTGTAAAATCACAAACTAATTTCTCAGGTTACTGTGCTCAAAAATATTTCTAAGCAGAATGTATTCTGTTTTTTGAAATGCCAAAAGTATTACAGTAGTAGTATTAGTAGAAATAGTATTTTTTATTTTGTTACTACTTTTACTCATACTAACGAATTTGAATTTAGAACGGTCGAAGAATGTTGGAAAGGGAAAAGTTCGGACATAGTCATCAAACCCTTACTCACATCGCAGGCAGAACAGCTTTTGGATAGGCAGAACAGCTTTTGGATAGTGAGAACAGAACGCTCACCGACGAGGAGCTAGTGGTGGCGGATGAGTATGCGCATGGGCAACATCAGCGGAGCACAGGTGACATTCTATTATGCCAAAGCGGCGTCGGTTATCATAGCGAGGACATTCACCAACTAACATCTGGGTCCTGTGCTGATACAGGAGTCATGGTGACATTGGGGGCTACGAATCCAAAAATCTGTATGCCACGAATACAAAGGAAATCTGGGACACTAGATACATTACCCGTAGAGCCTGTAAAATCTTCAGAAATTATATTAGTAATACGGTTTTTTTTTAAATTTCTAATTCGGTACTGTGTCCCGCTACTTACCAAGTTAGAACATTAAGGCATAAGGAAGCGAGCGGTAATTCCTTGCTTCGCGGGGACGAGACTGAACGCCTCGTGCGATTCTGCTATAGACTCAGACTACCCATTCTAGTGGGCTGCATTGCGAATGCAAATAATGAAGTTTGGGGAAGCACGGACACCAACAATATGGATAAGTGTCTTCTCGAGTTCCATGTAGGCAAGTACCTCTGTGAACCTTACTACCAAATATTGCACATTGGCGTGTGTCACAGGAACCTTCCATGTATGACTATAGAGGAAATTCTAGGAAAAATGACTGAAGGATGTATGCATACATAATTATCGAATGTAATATACTCTCTGGAACTAGAGCAGGCAGTACTCGACTTGTAATATGAAACCACCTGCCCTATTATAACAGATAGACGTGAATGGGACACTTCATGATGCAATGATCGCTTTACAGAGATTGTCGAAATGTTGTACAATGAAGCTAGAAGAACAAACCTGTGGGAATGTCACCACGGAGGTCACACTTTATAATTAACAAATAGGGAAAGGTAATCGTAGAAACTATAGAGCTTTCTGCGAGGGAATAGTAACTACTTCGTCCGCAGCTCGAATATATTGGGCAACGAGCAAGACAAAGACTGATGCGAATATCTCACTCCATAGACCAGATAACTTCTTCACGGAAAATGAAGAACACAGAATTCAGTTACTACTGGAAACCCACTTCCCAAGAGGTACACTCGAAATGCTCCAATCAGAGAAGTCAAGAATGCGATAAATGAAGAAAAACTGAGGTGCCTATATCTACCTTCAAGGCCTTCAAATCCCTGGGAGTACATGGTATGTTTCCATGTTAACCTGACGGGAGCAATTAGGGCATCGCTTGAACGAAAGGAGATTAATTTATGTCTAAGCCTTCTAATGCACTAGTAGAGTGAGTAGACCCAACCATAGTGAATTGGATACACTTTTTACTGAGGACAAGAACAGCCGAAACAAACGTGAATAGTACCAGCATTACGGTACAAGGGGGAGTGCTTTCTCCCTTCTGTGGAGCCTAGTCGTAGACAGCCTACTAGCCTATATATGTAGACTATGTGAGAATAACAAACGGTGGCAAGGTTATGCAGATGGCTTCGTCATAATGGAAAGTGGGACGTTTGAATGGAAACAACAGAGCACTCAAAATAACAAACGACTGGCGCAGGGAGGTGGGGCCAAAACGGTGATTGTGCCATTCACACAAGCTCCCTAGACTAAAAGAAACTAGGCTCGGATGGGTTGTAGTGATGCTTAGCAACTGGGTTAAATATCTGGGCGGAACGCTAGACAACGTCTATCGAAAATACACAGTGAAGAAACCATAAGGATATGTACCAAGGCAATAGTTGTGTGCTGGAAGCTTACTGGGAAATCATGGGGTGCAACCCGAAGAAGGGGGAGAGGGCGAGCTAAGTTACGGTATTCTAGATTTGACATTACTTCGTCTAGGAAGCGAATACAAAAACAAAGAAACTCTCCTAAGACTGTGAGAACAAAGCTACATAGGAGAAACACCTCCATACCAGGACGACAGGTGCATCCCTAATGCACCGACCAGAAATCGCAGACGTCGGAAAGTTCATACGTATTAAAACCACACACCATCAAGTGATGTACAGATTGATCATTGATGGAAGACGGTACAGGATTAATGGTTGTAGGCAATATGACGAACTATTGGGAGTCAATAGGAAAATTCACCAGTATCTTCGAAGCAGAAATGTCTGCAATAATCAGATATGACATGCGTAGTTCAACTATATCAGAGAGACAAGTTGTGTTTATGCAATTTCAATGAAAAATATCCTCAAATCCAAGGTGGAACAGCATATACTGATTGATGAATGTTTAGAGGGTATCCAATCGTCAATATGCGATCTAAGGCTACCTGTTGCTCTCCAGTTTCAACTAAGACTTCCTGTAGCATCCGGGCTTTGAAATAGATGACCTCTTTTCCGTCTACTAGTATGTCGTGTGGTAACTTTTCATAAACAAATGAGGTTCTAAATGCATTAAAAAATGGACAGCCCTGCACGGTCGGGTCAACAAGCGCGAAAGTGACTTTCCACAGACACTCTTGGTTCGAGTGAAAAGATTCGGTTGGTGGGATAAATACAGATCATCTCTAACTGAATATAATAAACTTACACACCGAGCATAAATCATGGAGCCCGTCTTCATAAGGTAATCACCAAAGACAAGCAGAATAACATCAGACTCCTGAACAGAGACGGTCATTTCATCGATAGTAGACAGAAACAACTTGAGCACCTGCTTCAAGTACCCTTTCCTGCGACTTCACTGCAACAACTTTCGTTGAACTCTTCCAATATAGATTAATGTGTAAAGCATTTTAAGTCCCCAGGATAAGATGGTATCTTTCCGGCTTTTCTTTATAACTGTTTATATATCTCAGTCATGGAGGAAAGTGTAACCGTCGTTTTTATCCCGAAGAAGGAACCTTGGTCTCGGGGAGATTAGGGAACACGGTCTCGGCCATAATGTGCACAGCTCTTCATATTTTAACCAATTGGTGTGCCGAGGAGGATCTCAGCATAAATCTACAGAAGGCAGTCTTAGTGCCCTTCTCTAGGAAGTACCTTTGAAATCTGGGGCTAGTTTACATCTAAAAAGGTTCTCCGATGAAGTGAAGTTCTTAAAGGGAACTCTTAACAAAAAACTGAATTGGAACACGCATCTTAAATATACTTTAAACAGGGCAACAATGGCCTTTTGGATATGTAAAAGCATGACGTGTTGCCTCTCGACAAAGATGATCCTTTGAATCTACATTTCAATGGTGAGACCCATTGCCACATACGCCGCTCTTGTATTGTGGCGTAAACTGCTTATATTGCAAAGCTGTGCAAAGTGCAACGACTTACTTGCCTGAGCATGTCATGTGCTTGCGAGCACATGACATGACTCATGACTGCCGCAATGGAAGCGATCATCGGTCTGCCTACGCTGCACATTTTTACTCTATTTTCAGCAGCAAAAGGGGCTCTGCGACTTCAGACTGTAAACAGTTTGACGCTAATCGAGCTGGATCCCTCTAGTAGTCTTATACTTATCCCTGTCATCGAAATCTGCAATGTATCAGTATGATTGACAGTGCAACTGCGTTTCGACAGACGCTTCTCAGTTATCTTTCCCAGTATCTCAGTCTGGGAGGAGAGAAGCCCTGGTACTGGTCTAGTTACGATTAAATTGTACAATTACCGATACGGGTGTGTTCGGACCCCATACCAGAATTTTTATTGCCATGAATGCCTGGCCCACAGTTTATCAATATGTGATCCACACCATTGAGGTCTGCTTCCGAAATCTTTTGGATAAAACTCCTTAGGTACCAACATAACCATCTTTTCAGATAGCCAAACGGCTATTAAAGCACTACTGTCTTCGACAACTTTAAGTGGGCTCTAAAGCCGTGATCTATTGAGTACCTGGCCACAAGGGTATCATAGGAAATGAAAGTGCTGATGAACTGAGCAGGACTGTTTCGGCCACTCCCTTTATTTCGACGTAGGGCTTAGTCATTGTAGATTACTTTAAAAACACTGCTTCCCGGTACTGGATACAATATCCTGGACAACTACATGCTAAGCAACTAACTCGTCTACTATATGCCCTAAAAAACGCAATAATATCAACTGACCAACATCAACTGAGATATCATTCAAATAAATTAGGTCTCCTCAGAAATATAGTTTGAACAATGCAAATCAATTAGGAAGACGACCGTTTATCAAAATCGATGAAATGGGCGTTTAACTACTTATTGTGTAGACTAACAGACTCTCTTTGAAGACAACGGACAAAAAAAGATACCTCATATATCATTTAAACCCGCCTCCCCCTTTGGGCTAAAATATTTTATATCGAATGTACTGAATTATTGCGTAAACTATAAAAATCGAATTTAAGACAATCGAAACAAATTTAAATTCCTTGAGCCAGCTAAAAATTCAATTTTTGTACCAAAATTTGTAACAGGGTACATTTGCTCTTTTGAAAAGTCAAAATGTATTTAACATAGCGAACCAACCATCGGAGACACTATGAAGTATATGGGGTTGTTCAACATGACAAGACGAGTTGATGTAGCTATGTCCTTTCGTTCGTATGTCTGTTGGAGAGAAAAGTTTTCAGCCTAGAAAACTTAAAGAAACTAAATTCACGATACATACTTTTAAGGTACCGCACAGCAATAAACGTATCTTGAAAATTCATAACTCGCAGCCGTTTACCGTTGGTAAATGAATATTTGTTATAATTTGATAGTAATGGCATTATTATTAGTTTTTTTTTTTATCTTTGCTTGTGTTAATTCGGATTCAACGTAAAGTATTCCACTGCTTTTAAATTATAATTCGAAAGACACATATTTAAAAACAATATTTGGATTCGTACATTACCAGTGTGAAGGGTAAAATCATTTTATCAGTGCAACACATAGTACAGCCCGCTATATTTAAAAACTAACGTGATTTTATGAAACCTCAAGTTTACTTAATTTTTACATACTATTTAGTATAACAACGCTGAGCATCGTCGTCCAAAAAAATATTCCAGGCCAATCTGTTGAATCAAGCATGGCAAGTACTATAGTTATTATAAATATTACTATTTCAACCAGAATGCTGTAAACAATTCTTATAGTAAGGTCTCCCCTGAAATAAAAAGAAAAAAAATTATTTCAATAAACATAAAAGCACAGAAATTTAAAAATAATTGAAAATAACTTTTCGTACAATTGCATTAATCACTGTTCTAGCGTTATTCCTTAAATTTTCACTATTATCTGTATCGAATAAACTTATAATAAGTTGGAATTTTTCATTGGAAACA
>JAWNNQ010000768.1:0-27330 GCA_035044765.1 Leucophenga montana
TTAAGTGAGTTAGGTGGGCTAAAATTAACTTAAATGACTATTCATAACATTATTTTAAAACATATAACATTAAACTAAACTAAATCAACAGGCCTCGTCTTTTGTAGTCTTCTTTTACGCAATAGTTCTTGCACGGGTAGGTCGTTTATTTGTTTGTTCGAATGTAATTGTAATTTAGTTTGGTGTTTTCTGCTTATGTTTACAACCTCTTCTTCCACCGTTGGGATGTCTAAGTCTCTATGTAAATCCATGTTGGTTATATACCACTCCGCATTCCTGATGAGACGGAGGATTTTTGATTGTTATCTCTGAATAAACGCCGTGTTTGATTTTTTCCCCATATTTGTGCTCCATAGGTCCAAATTGGTTTTATTATAGATTTATAGATTAATAGCTTGTTTTTTGGGATAGGCTTGAGTTCCTATTTAGAATCCAGTATAATTGTTTACTTCTTTGCTTGATGTGATTGCGTTTTTTTTTTAATGTGGTACTTCCAAATCAGCTTGTTGTCAATATATAGGCCTATATATTTTGCTATATTTGCAATAGTTACGTCATTACCATGGATTTTAATTTTCCATTTATTAAACCAATCTAACGTAAAGTTTAAATTTCTTTGCAATGTGGCTACTGCAGTGTTAATATTGTAGTCAGCACTTAGCAAGACTGTA
Source organism: Leucophenga montana (assembly GCA_035044765.1). NCBI lineage: Eukaryota > Metazoa > Arthropoda > Insecta > Diptera > Drosophilidae > Leucophenga > Leucophenga montana. The sequence continues at coordinate 672 of JAWNNQ010000768.1, forward strand.
TCATCAGCGAAAGTTGCTAGCATTGAAGAGTTTTCAGATGGGGTCTGCATATCTGCTGTGAAAATGGTATACGCTTCCTTGAGGTACGCCTATATTTATTTGCCTGAGAGTGGAATATTCGTCTTTGTACCTCACAAAGAATACTCTGTCTTTGATATAGCTTGTAAAAATTTGAGCTATGTTTTCTGGAAACCACTTGAAGAGCTTCAAAATTAGGCCTTCATGCCAGACGTTATCGAATGCCTTTTCTACGTCTAGGAACACTCCTATGCAGAACTTCTTGTCGTCGATGTCGTTTATTATTTTATTTGTAACTCTATGGACTTGTTGTACAGTCGAATGATTCCGGCGGAAGCCAAATTGATGGTCTTTTATGGTGCTCCTACTTTCCAATATGGGAATTAGTCTGGATCGAAAAACTTTTTCAAATACTTTGGACAGTATCGGAAGCAAGCTAATTGGTCTATATGAGGATGCAAGTGATGTATTTTTACCTGGTTTTGGGATAGCAATTACTTCCGCAACTTTCCAAGCCTTTGGGAAGTAATTAAGTCTGAAAATTGCATTAAATGAATTTCGAATATATATTATTACTAAGTCTCTTTCAGCAGTCGTCCATTAATTTTATCATACCCTGGAGCTTTTTTAGGCTTAACTTGATTTTTTAAGCAGTCTCGTATTTCGTTAATGGAAACGCTTTTTATGGGTAGATATTCTAAGCCTCTAAGTGGACTGGCTTGTATACTTCCTGAGTTGGAGGTAGACCCAGTGAATACATTTTCATAGTAGTCATCTAAATTCTTGGCTTTTTCAAGGTTTGTACTGGCCCACGAGACATCATTATTTTTTAATGGAGGTTGGTCCTCTGTCTTATTTAGCAATTTCTTAGTCTCTTTTCATAGTGAATAGTCCGTACTGCATGTTGGAGTCAAGTTTTATAGAAAATTGTTAATTTGGTAATTTTTAATATTTTTAAGATGTTCTTTTAAGGTTTTCGTTGCTCTGTTAAATTTCTTTTTTACTTCCGGTGATCTAGTTAGTTGCCAGTTTTTCCTTAGATTTCATTTTTCTTTTATAAGACGTCGAATTGTAAGTGATACTACATTTATGCTGGAAATCGTCTGACAAAGTGAACAGCTTTTTCTAATATGTCGTTAAGATGCATTATTGCTGATTCAATATTGTCATCTGTTTGCAGTGGAATGTTTATACAGAGAGAGTGGCTTATGTATTCTCTGTAAGTGTCCCAGTGAGTTTGTTTATTATCAAGATTGTGTTTAACATTTAGTATTTTTAGGTTAGATTTATAATCTATTCGTAGAAGTCTATAAGTTATAGTAAACTTGTTTATGTCAAAGTTTTTTAAGATGCAAAGTTCCACCAGGTCCGGAGTTTTATTCGTATCTGTATATACAGCAGATAAAGTGAAAGGGCCAAATTGGTCGTTTATATGTATGCTAGTTGCCTGAATATGATCAAGTTGGTAGTCTTCTAACAGATTGTGCCTCAGATTGTTCCTGATTATAATAGCAGTACCCCCATGTCCTGTGCCGTCCGGGTGGTTAGTAGCGTAAACTTTGTATCCATGGATTCTAACGTAGCTCTTCTTCGTAAAATGTGTTTCCGAGATGAGAGCTATGTCAACCTCATTTTCTTGTAAAAATATTTGAAGCTCGTTTTTCAAACCATTTGCATTCCAGGCTACGATACGTATTTTAGTGTCCAGTGTTTGTGTCTAACCGTGACAACAGCATTGTAACTACATTCATCATACTTGACATTTGCTGAAATAATTGTTTGAGCTCTACCAGATCATTATTCGTTTGAGAACTGTTGATTGTGTTACTTTGCTGTTGTGTTTGTTGAACCGCATTGCTGGTTTTCGCCGCTGCCCAGACCATGTTGGACCGTACTTTCTATTTGCTTCATCCCTTGTTCACTGAACCTTTATTTGGCTGTATTTTTTCCCTTAGGGTTGGAAATCGTTGAATTTTTAGCGTCTTATAAACTTCGCAACCTTTGTAGGTTGCAGTATGAGCCCCTCGACGTAAAGCACACTTCGTTAAACTATCACTTAACATTTTACAATCTAACGTTTTATGTTTTCCTGCACACTTGACGCAGATTGGATCTTTAGTGCAGAAGTTTCTTGTATGCCCGTACTTTTGGCAGTTAGTACATTGTGCTATTGTTCGCTTATGGTGGGGTGGTTCAAATACTATTTTTGTATTGAAAAGCTCTGTAATTTTGTATATATCTTTATTATTATTCTTATTTTTCAGCTCTACGAAAAAAAGAGGCAGGGGTTTTTTTTAAATTCTGTGCTGAACATTATGTATGTTTGTTACTTCATGCCCAAGTTCGTTTAGCTCGGTTTTAAGATCGCATATGTCTGCCGAGTGGTGTAAGTTTCTCAGTACAACCTTAAAACCACGGTCATCTTCAGGTTTAAACGTGTAATATTTTGTACTATTCTGTTCCAACATCTTTATTGTCTCCGAATAATTTTAAAAAAAAAAGTTTTCAAAATGAAGTTTTCTTGAATAACGTCTTTTAAAGCTTTGCTGGGAACATTAATTTGTTCTACACCCTGAATATAAATCGGTGGTGGCTTATTACTTTTATTTTTTTTTTTTTGACCACTATTATTAGGTTCTTTAGAATTTTCGGTATTAATGACAAGAACATGCTCATCACCGTCTTCTGTTGCTAACAGTTCGAACCTGTTTGATGCGACCGGTTTGCTTAGCCAGTATGACTGTAATGTTTTTTGGTTCTATGTGCTCTTTTTGTGCTTTTTCTGTTTACTAAACTGGCAGAGCTTTTTGGAGAAGAAATTATTCTTTTTTTCCATTTCTCTTACTTTACTCTCTGTGTGTCTACTTTTAGTTGTGTTGCGCTTACATTGTTGTTTTTAATGTTCGCGTCGGAGCGTATGGTGAAGTAACCAATGTTTTTGTTGGTAGGGAGCGGTGAGTTAGACTCACCAACTTTATTAGGAGCGCCAAGAGCGCTCATTTTTAGTTTGTACTCTTTTGTACTTTGAACTTATGTGTGTGTGTTTTCGTTTATTATTATGTTTATAAATATTCTTGCACTTAAATTGTTTGATATATAAACTTACCCATTATTGGGAAATGGCACTGATGTAAAATGTAAACTTGTTTCGCCGATTTTTCAATTTATGCAATTATTTTTTTTTTTAAATAAATTTAAATTTTTTTTAACAAATAATTTTATTTATGCAATACTAGTAGGTTTCCGCGACGTTGTACGCGGCCCTCCCCTTTCCCCTGCCAGACCTTCCCCCTTCCACACCTTCCACATGCTCCTTCTTATTGAAACAAAAAAAGGAAGGAAAATCTAAAAAATCCAAAAAATTTTCTGTTTATCCGATCGCCACGAAACACAGGATCACACCGAGGACTATTTTGAATATTGCCACAAAATTTGATCAAAATCGGTTGAGCGGTTTCGGAATCTATATGGAATATACATACATACTTCCATTTATATATATATATAGATTGTGAATGAAAATTGTTAGTATATAATAAACCGTAAATGAGAATAAAAGAGAATTGTTTAGTCTTTATTTTAAAACTGTTTCTACTTATATTCAATTTCACAAAAGTGACAAAAATATATAAATTTATCCAATGAAGCGACGGTACCTTTCGATCCAATGGGGTTATTTTTGGAATGGTAACGTTAGACAGGCTACTAAGGCATCTAACATGTAGCCGACATTTATCCATCATAGATCATTATAGTAAGGTTTAGACAATATTTAATAAAATAATTAACTTCCATTCAAAATCTTAATATTTTATGCTTATGTTAAAAAGGGTTTGCTTTCGTTAAGAGTTGGGACGGGCGGAATGTTGCGTAGCTTGGCTCCCACAAGGTAGTGGTCCGAGTCGATGTTGGGACCGTACCGTTCGCACATCCAACACGCTCGATGTGTGCCTTCCGTCGATCACAACATGATCAATTTGGTTGTGTGTATTTTGATCGGGACTGCGCCAAGTAGCCTTGTGAGAAAGAGGTCGGAACAGTGATCTGAGGACTGCTACTGCTTCTTTTCAAATGAAATTAGTGTTAGAAATTAGCGATAATGATAGTAATGTTAATGTATACCCACTACCCACATTTGGGAGTTTTCATAAAAACTTTATCATTTCAGGCACAATCAACTTGACATTTCACATGGTGGCTAATTGGAGTCATTGTTCAATGAAGATCCATGTCAACCGCTTTAAAAATTAGTTGAATTATTGGGGAGTTTTCAGCAAATGCCTCAAAGCCATGTGAATGATTCAGAAGCAAGCAAACTGCGTCCCATACGAATTGAAACTTAGAGACGTGAAAATGGATTATGAATCAAATTGGGAATGACGATGAAAAATGCATCCGTTATGAAAATGCAAAAGGTCCCTATATATTGAAACGACCACAACTCGAGCAGAAACACGATAATTATTATTTTTCAGCATGACAATTTGCGGCACCATGCTGCAAAACCCTCTGTAATCAAGTTGGAAACGCTCAAATGGAAAGTCCTACCCTGCGCTGTATTCACCAGACATTGCTCATTTCAATTACCACTTGCTCCGATCCAATAAATCCAATGTGATCGTGAATGCAACAGAGCGAGACGACCGATATGTCAAAGTAACAGACTGTTAAAAGCTGGTATGGAGTTAATAGCAGGTTAATGATAGAGGGAAATGTTAACAGCATAGGCAAACAGCGAACTTATTTGACCGTTAAGCGCAATGATGTCACTTGCCATTATAATGCGACATAAACTCAATTCTAGGAGATGTAATGCAAAAGACTTAAAGGTCTGCCTGATAATGGTCATTACAATTGCAATACAAGTCGATCTGAAATAATAGTTCAATATTACGGATTGAGCTTGGTAAAGCTTATAGAATACAGTTACGGAAAGCAAAACAGAAGACTGTTCAGCATAGAATCATAATTTAACTGACGAAGGTTGCTGGGGTCAATTGAAGTAGTTGCTAAGCACAATATATACATTTTTTTTTTACAATATAAATTTTTTTTAGAAAATACCCAAAACTAAATTATGATTTATGTTGAGAGAATAAATTAATTTTGTATTGGCAACGCTGATGTTATTAAATATTTTTATATGTCATTCGTTGTGGTTGTGTTAACCTAGTCGATTTTCAGCAAATAAATACACATTTTTGTAAAATTAAATGAAATAATAAAACGTGGTAAATGTTTAAATCATAAGACGCAGTTACGAAGAAATTACATTCAACTTACACATAAACGAGGATTACCCTTTTGATTTTATGAATTTACATATGCAATCAGAAGACTGGTGATTTCAAATGGTCTAAAAGAGATTTCTGTTACACCTGGGCTGAAAGAGATTTCTGTGACACCCCAGAATGTGTGGTTGTTGTTGGCCAATGTATTTTGTACGAGGTTAGGAGCAAAGACATCCAAAATGCAAAGCAAACCAATGTAAAATCATCAGAACGCAGGGGTATAAAGAAGGAGTGGCGCGACAGTCTGGCGCCATGAACAGGACCACTAATTTAAAAAAATAATATAAAAGGAGCAACATCGTCACAGTAGGACATTATGGTTGTGAGGCTTGTTGGAAAAACCACGGTGAATTGAGTTAAATTCTTAATAAAAAAAAATGATTTGAGCAAAGAATGAAGCCCTCTAAGCGTTTTATGCTGAAACTGTAACGCGCGCCTCTAGCTCCATGAACAAGCTACAGTAGGGGAAGAGCCCTATAAGAGTACTTTAATCATATCTCAAACTTACTGTGCGAGTTGTTTTTTTGGCCACGCCATGGCAGTCCCATGAGATATACGTTTCACTCCAACCAACAGCCATCATGTATCGATTTTGGACTATACAGACGTATTCCTCAGTGGTGGTTGAGGATTTAATCCAGGCACGATCTTAGCTCTGATCTCCTACCTCAGATTATCTCTGTTGATCTGGCACCAATTTGCTAACCCATCGCTTTGTGCCACATCAACCGAGACACAATTTAGGAGATGTTTAGGCGCCTGATGACCGAGAGGTTGAGCACATAAGTCGAGACAGTTCTAGCACAGAAGTCGAGTCAGAGAAGCTATTGATGGGACTCTATTGGTGTTTGTCAGCCGCTACTGCCGACACTCGCTTCCGCACACCGCCACCTCTCCACGGACACAGTGATAGATTATACAAGCTCACAAATGAGCTCCGCCTCTTGTTGCTGAACAAGCGCCACCTGCGGAAAACTTACTCACGTTCTCTCCACACTATCGATAATATTAATTGGCGTCGAGCTGTTGAGCAGCTTCACCAAGAGTTGGAACTACAACGTGGAAAGCATTTTAATGAATTACTGCACAGTGCGTGGATCACAAAGACACGCCTTTTTTCTCTATGGAAGACTACTAGAAGGCACTGGAGCCCTTCTGGAGCCAGGAGTTGTTGAGATGCTGAACAAGCTGAAGTGATTGCGGAACACCCTTAGGAACGGCTCCGACAACTCAAGCCCAACATTGGGCTATCCTATCGATGCCTTTTCAGCGGAATCTACCCCCGCTCCGTTCACTATGATCATCACTGTAGATCATCAAATATCCAATCACACACTCAAGGTTTGGCCATAGAGCGCCCTCCACTTCTTGACATTAATTTTCAATGTCCTAGTTCCGAATCCTACCGATCTCCTTCGCTATCGAAAATATGGGATAGGCCCGGGTCCCGGAATCTCATCCCGGAGTATGATTGAGCTTCAGAGAGTTGTAAACCATGCTATATAGCCTATAGCACTCCGGCAATCAAGCCAAATTCAAAGACACCTCATATGAGTGTGCTAAAGAATATACAGGCTTATATACATTCATGTATACACACACTCAAAAATAATCTTTTTTGGAGCAGTCGCATTAAAAGTGGGCGGTTGTTTGGTATAGTGACTTGGGATCCTAAAAAAAATGCTAGCCCCGGAAAGTCTCCCTACCGAAGAGAATTTATGAAATAGTTCCTGTAATAACAGACACGCAAATATAAACAGTATTCTCTTTCTTTGGGGGATCGAAAATTGTTTGGCTTCGACCCTAGTCTTCCCTGAATACGAGGTTCTCTGTGAAAAACAGTTTCAGGAAAATGAGCCTACTCAGTTGAGGTACCACCCAAATCTAATTTGATAATAGACTCACGACAGTTCAAAGAAAGCTACATAGGGATGAACTTGACGAAACTTTTATATTCGGCATCCGTTCAAGCTTTGTAGAATGAGAAATTGCATGCTGTTATTACAGTCTTCGTTTTATCTAGAATACAGGTTTCAGATCCATGCATATTCCAATGCGAGTTTGTCCGCTCATAGCGCTTGTGTTTCCACTCGATCCATAATTCAAGTAATCATCAAAATACTGCTTCTATGTGCTAAGTTCAGAATCGCACCGCAATAATTATTATTTCAAAGCGAAATTTATATTGTACTGTTGACCTTTTAGTTTTTGAAATATCTGAAATCCTTGTTTGTTCTATATAGAAAACTCAGACGGTGTTAATGCGCTTACGTCGCCACACACGGTTATGTTTATAAACCGTTGTTTCTTTTTCATAAAAAAAAAAAATAAAATAAAATGCATTTTACGTATGGATGGTAGCGACCTTTATATCGTAATAATATGTGCTTTGCACACTGGAGGTCCAGTGGTATAAGAAAATGTTATTTTGTTATTGAAATACACAATACGTTATATTTTTTGTGAAATGGCAGTTTTGTCCGGTTTAGACAAATTTCCCACCAAAGGCGGGATACATTTCCACAAGCTGAACTGCGAAGGCTTGAACACGCGTCGCGAGAGGCAGAACATAGAGCTGATGAGACACCAGAACAGTCCCAATCCCGGCGTCAATAGCATGCTGAATATTTGGCATCTCAACGGACTGCTGAGACATCAGAACAATCACATACTCGGCATCAACAGAACGCTCAATATATGGCATCACAACGAGCTGATGAGACACCAACTGCATTATCCGAAGATATCTTGCATAGATTTGAAAGGATGGGTCAAGTCGACAATGAACTATGTTTCAATGAAGCTCTGGCTCTTATCGAAGACAAAATAATAACGATTTCTGGAAAGAAGTTGTCCGACTTTGGTATGCGTACTAAAGAACTAAGCTACGATAACACGTTGTTAGATGCTCAGATCAGCGAAACAGAGCCACGCCTGCTACCCGAGTAAAAAGACATTTATTACAAAATATTACAACGAGTTGAGCGTGGTGAAGGTGGCTTTTTTTCTTGATGCTCCAGGCGGAACAGGCGGAACAGGCGGATCGCCGCAACATTACTACCGGTGGACGGACGGCACACTCTGTTATTAAATTACCCCTTAATCTGGCCATCGAAGAAACCTCAACGTGCAACATCAGTAAGAGTGGAGAATGCGGCGCCCTGTTGCAACAATGTAAACTGAAAGCAATAGAGTGTTAATGGGTGGTGTGGTAGTGTTATTAGCAGGGAATTTTAGACAGACATTACCTGTTATCGAGAGAGACACTGCAGCAGACGAAATTAACGCCTGCCTGAAAGCATCATACTTGTGGACCAAAGTTTAAAAGCTTTAGCTCTCTTTATCTTTATCCACATAGGTCACCAATTTTATACAGGATGGAGGAAGAGGCATCTTTGCCAAATACAGGTTGAACAGGAGAGGGGAACACTCATATTTAACTTTCGATACCACGACCTCACCCCCTTAACTCAACGTACGCTCTTCTACCATTAAGATAGTTAAATAGTCAGCGTTTTGTTTTGTCTGGAGTCCAGGTCTTGAAACAAGATTACATGATTAACATCACATGTAAAATATACCAAATCCTCATGTACTTTTTTGATTCGAATACGACGTATGGATTTACGCTGTATAGGACTCCCGGTTGTGTGGGGTCGAAGGCTGGGATAGCTCAGCTTTTCCAGAGTTGACTCGCATAAATTTGTATTTGCAGACCCTGAGGAAAGGAAACACTTTATTTCTTATTCAATTATTTTTTCCTCCTTTATTTATGTTGATTATCATTTGGTTTTATTCTTTATTTTATTTATCTGTACGTTGTACACGTGTCTCTGCTGTCGTTGACCCCAAGCACTTCACTTGCGACTAAATAACCTAGTGACAGTACGAACCGTATTCCTTCTCAAATAATCAAATCCTTTCACACCACCAATACTTTTATCATTAGTGCCTTTACGCCAGTGCAAGATCCGAATTCTCAAATTGATAATGTTTAATTATTCTTGCTCCAGTGCAAGCCCTTAATTCCAAACCACACTCAATAAGAGCCGAAATTATACTCAATAAGAGCCAAAACTATACTGTCATACTGCGACAATGTTGCTTCTTTTATATCATTTTTCTTAATTACTGGTCCCGTTGCATGGCGCCAGATTGTCGCGCCACTCCTTTATATCCCTGCGCGCTAATGATTTTACATTGGTTTCTTATGCGTTTTAGGTGTCATCGCCCCCAGATTTATACAAAATACATTGCCCAACAACAACCACACATTAAGTTCATTTCCTTTGAACTTTTGGCTTTCCGTTATATTTCGGCCAATGACGTCATCGTTGCAGCATATTGGCACTGTTACATAATTCGAACGGTTGTAATAGTTCAAGTCATCCCTCTGTAACCGTAGCAGTCATTAACATTGTCTGTTCGGCACTGCCAACCATTTAATTTACATCTTGGCCCTTCTACATCTTGAGGATAACTTGTAGTGCAATGCCACTCCCCTTTTCCATGCGTATCCATATATCCTGTGCCTTGCAACTATTTCTCTTGACTCTAGCAACCTGTGTCTGTTAAATTATGTTTCTTTACACTTAACAGTCGTCCGTTTTGCTTTCCGGCACTGGGTTTTACAGCTTTTCCCTACTCCTCCACTGTTCCCGTCTCTATCCTGCCTGCCTATATATCAGTTAGAGATGCAAGACGACATGAGCTTGGTCTCCTGTACCGCTGCAATTAACACTCCATATAATTCATAATCTCAACCACTTTCCAACGCAGACCATTATAATTGAGCTGCAAAACTATAAGAGTTAAACCGCTGCTCAACTGAAGGATGTGAAACAAGCGTTGCATTCCTCTGCATGGATTGAGAGGACGATGCAAGGAAGTCAGCATGTCAGTCTATGAGAACTCAGATCAGTATATCTCCTCATATGCGTCAATTGTGACAGCCGTTACATCGCACAGCCTTGCCATTGCAATGTATCGGACTGCCACAAACAGAGCATACCCAGCTAACAACGGCAGCTGTTTATGAGGTAGTTGTTGCAGTTATGTTAGGTGTATATACAGAAGAAACTGTGCTACAGCTGGCAGCATAATTAGCTGAGCAACAGTTAGCAACAAATTGTACTGTCCAGTCTCTATGAGAATGGAGGCCCGAACAAGATCTAACATAACACCATCTCCCACAGACTGAGCAGAACAAAGGAACAGGTTCCTCTCAATGCCGGCGCGGCACATGGGTATTTTCAACAGTTACGCCGACAAAACTGTTGACCCATATATTATTTTTCCGGTAACTTGGCTTAGTTTAATACATTTCATATATTTTTGTAATGTTTTATATTATTAAATTGAAGAAAAACAGTTTCTTTAAGTTTGTTTTGAGGTATTTTATAAACAGCTAACAAAAACTCATATTTTGGTAGAAAAAGAAAAATTCTAGGTGACAATATAGTCCTAATTTTCGTAATTCGGTTCTCCGAAAAACAACATTTTCTGTTGATATAAGTAAGATTAAATTTCGGATACCAGCTCGGAAGAACGACTCGTCTTTTGAGGCAATTCAATCATCGACCCATTTTTTGCATTGTTCATATGAAGTGAACTTCTGTTTGGACAGGCCAAGTGTCATCGACTGGAACAAGTAGTAGTAGGAAGGAGCGAAGTCTGGAGAATACGGGGGGGAGGGGAAGGAGGGTTTCGGTTTTGCCATTTCATCGTTTCCAAGTAGGTCTTGACCGGTTTTGCAGCATGTGGCCGATAGTTGTCATGCTGCAAAATCAATTTGTCGTACTTTCTTCGTATTCCGGCCGTTTTTGCTTAAGTTTGCTACTCAAACGATAGCGTTCCCCTGTGATGGTTTCTTTCGGGTTGAGCAGATTGTAGTAACGCCGCGCTGGTCCTACCAAATACTGAGCATGAGCTTCATGCAATGAATATTCGGCTTTGCGAAGGATGTTGATGACTGTCCGGTCAAAACCCATGACTTTTTGAGCTTGGGGTTGTCGTAATGGATTCACTTTTCACTGCCAGTAATTCAAAAAAACCTTTCTTTTTTGAAGATGAAACTCATAAATAACAGATTACTCGTCTTACCAGTTTGATGGTTTTAATTATTGAAAGAGACATTATGTCGACTATCATCGACTTGTCAATTTATCTTTTGAAGATCTTATTGATGTTTATATCAAATATAATCATAACTATTTTTTTTCTTTTTTTTTTAAGTTTTATTGTCGCTTAATGTTTGAAAAGGGGCACCACCATCATCCTTTGGCTCTGGGCCCACCAAAACCTTAATTCGAACCTGCGTTTTTAGTTAAACTTAGTACAATATTGTATTAAATTTTTGTACGCGGACCTATTGTTTTTATCCAAAATACATTAATTAGTGATACTCAAAATAATTTTAGATGTTTTAAACTGGTTTTATTTAAATCATTTCACTTTAATTTTGAGTTATGGTGAAAGGTCATACCAGATCTAAATGCAGCGAATTATTTAATCATGGGACTATGTAAATACAAATTACATTTGATAATTATATTTAAAACGGTAATTCATTAATTTTTCTTTTGTTGCTCCATTACGACTATAGGGACAAACCTATAACAGTTCATATTGACGAAGATGCATTCTTTGAATTATGTCTCTACAATCATTAAAAACTCGTTTTATATTCTCTGTGTCCACGGCGCAGGTGAAATGCGGGTAACAGTAATGTTTGCCATCTCCACTTGCGGTCGAAATACGCTGTAATGAATTAAAAACTGATTTCGTAAAACAAAAACAAGCAAAACACATTTCCTTATGTCTATGCCATAAAAAGAAGAAAGAAATGTACAATACTTACAAAATTCTTAATGGCATGGATAGAAGGAACAAAAAATAAACTTTAAGATTGCATATTTACCAGAAACTCATCTCGTATAAAATATTTAGCTCTTATTACTTCTGGGTCATCATTGGATTCCATTATTGCGTCACCTGTCGGAACGATAAAAAAAGTGTTTATTTAGTTACTGTGGGAATGTACCAAACAGCCAGACCGTTTTACAATTATTCTTACTTGGCGTTTGGTATTTGTTAAACTCTGCAAAGTATTCCGAAAGTTTACTTTTTCCAGCCTTAATTTTCTCTGCTAACAAATCTTGCTTATTTAAAAACAGTATAATAGAAATCGTTCGAAGCCATCTAAAAAAAAAATTGAGACGGGACGATATTAACTTTAAACTTAAATACATGTGTGATTTTTTGCGACCTATTTGTTGTAATTCTATGCAACTGCGGGCTTGAAGTGCAGTTTAGCTGGATCTCCAACCTACAAATTTGCACAAAGTGCTAAGCTATTCATTTAATTAATTGTTAATGTTAACACTTCAATTAATTATCCACTATTAACAAAGGAAAAAAAATAGTAAAAAATAATGAAAATCAATAAAAAACATATACTACTGCGGAATACTGTTTTATACTACTTGTAGGACGTAGAAGCTCATGCCTTTCTTAAATGATAATCTCTGCCTTTATGATACTACTACTAGAACATATCTTAGCACAAGAACTATAGGATTGTTAATATTTTCACCCTTTAGGTCTTTTTCAAAAAAAAAAAAAAAATATATGATTGTTTTTATTTTTTTTTGTTTTTGCAAACAATAGTAGTTAGATGTTAACTGTTGGTGTTGGTTAGAATAAACCCAATTATTCTGGTAAGAATAAAACGGTGTAACAGAGTTTCAACAATATTCAATTATGGTAAGAACCACATGCGGGGTCCAGATATGACGGTGGCGATATGCTGTTAGATAAATCACGCAATCGAAAATTGAAAGAGCAAAAAAATTTTGTTTAATCTACATAAAAAATAAACCAATTACTTCTGAATTGAACAAAAATATCTGTAGTTAAAGCTATTTTAATCTAAGTTATTTAAAGCGTAATTTCATTTCAGAGCTCGAAAAGCCGCCAATAGCTTGTTTTGTAAAATGTACGTACCGGTTGTTCCAAATACTTTTAAACAAATCCAAAGATTCACGGAGACGATTTTGGGTTGGATCCTCACGTAAAACCATGTTATAACTTGAGCAAGCGGTTACGAAAATTATAGCAGTTACATCATTGAAGCATTGAATCCACTTCCTGCGCTCATCGCGTTGACCGCCTACATCAAACATACTAGAAGAAAAAATAAAAAAAAAAAAATAAAATTAAGAAAACAAGTAAGAGCTATAGTTGAAGAGCCCAACTATATAAAATACTGCAATAAAGAGTACAGCAATAAGAAGTATTTTTGATAAAAATAAATGAGAGCTATTATTTTATATAATATATTTTTGTAAGGGAAAAAGGGTTTGAAATTTAAAAAAAATCGATTTGTTTTTTATTAAATAGTACAAAATATCTAAAATATTCTCCAAAATTAAGTCAATAAGAGTAAAACTCTAGATAGGCCCGGTGCGTAGCAAGTATATTCTCTGTACTCTCTTCTCTCACTATCTAAGGGCTACTAGTTTCAAATATACGTCACAGGTAAGAGCAATAGGATGCCCTATCTCCTAGATTTTTACTATAATTGACTAATAATTTTGGGAGAATATTTAATAAGACAATAAAAAACATCGAATAATTCAAATTTTAAAAACATTTAAATCAATAATTTTTTTTAATTATCTCTGTGGCTACACTATGATTGTAGCTGGATCAGGTCGTTTACAAAAATACATTTTAGTGATTCCTGAGGGAGTGCCATAGGAATCACTTTCGCTTGAATTTCAAATCACCATAAGACAGACCTCATTTTCTAGCGATTTGCAATTCGCCTGTAATTGAGCTAGGGATTTGACTAAATGCGCCTCTAAAATACATTTTGTAATTAAAAAGGGCTACCGTTGCAGATTTTGTGTCCAATTTGTGATTAATTTACATCTAAAGCGATTTACATTTCACTGTTGCCACTTTTTTTTTAAAAAGATTTTCAAACTTAGTTTTTAAGTAGATAGCATGCTGCTATTTGCGTTAAAACAAAGCTACAAATAATTAATTAATAATTTAATCGCAATTATTGCAACATTAAGCAATCGCATAATTATTGTACATTTAACGAAACAATTTGCGACAATTTTAGTTCGGTTCTAGTTCGGTTGTCGGGAAAACTTTTTAGTTAAGCGGGCAATAAATTCAATTAAATTGCATTTAACTAAATATCACTGTAAATTACCAAAAAAAAAAAAAAAAAAAAATCAATAATAATGCAGAATAAAAATAAGACCAAAAGAAAAGAAATGGCCCGAAGTTCTATGGCATGGTGAAATTTTTTGAGCGATTGGCCAAATCACCCCCATTGATTGCAATTCACTTGAAAGTGTCCAACTATTCCGGGAGTCCTGTCCGACTTCTGAAGATATATGTGAGTAGTGGAGTTATACATCCTACACCATGGATACGGCTGCCAAGGAGATCATTGGATTCACCAGACCTGTGACGAACCCTTGGTATGAAGAAAAGTGTCGCCAAGCTACTGCAGAGAATGACGCCGCTTACAGAAGAACTCTGCAGGCGGGAGAAACGCGAGCTGTTAGAGAGCGATATCGTGAGAAGCGGAGAGAGGAGAAACGCCTTTCAGACGCAAAAAAATTAAACAAGAAAAGCGTGAGCTTGAGGATGTTGAGGTGTTGTGATAGAAATAAAGCTCGAAAGTTTTTTCAAAAGGTTAAGCTTCTGACCAAAGGTTTTAAGCCCGGAGTTTCTTTCAGGAGGGACAATAATCGGTTTCTGCTTACAGGTGCACAGGAATCACCGAGACTATGGAGAAGTCACTTCTCTAACATACTTGGGGCGATGAAGAGAACAATACCGCCGATAGAGAAGCATATCTTGAACCACCAATTGATGATGGCGCTCTTGTAGAGCCACCGGATATAACGAGGTCGATTCAGTAATGAAAATGCTGAATATTAACAAAGCAGCAGGCTCCGATGAGCTGCCAGCTGAGTTATTCAAGACTGGAAGAATTGATGAGGCGTATACCAAAGAGATCGACCAGTGACCAAATCTTCACAGTACGCAAACACCTTTTCAGACAAAAAAACGGGCTAGAAACGCGTGAGAATGTTGAAGTGAATTTAAATAAAGCTTGGAAATTTTATCAAAATATCAAGCATCTAACTTAAGGTTTTAAGCACAGAGTTTATTTCTGCAAGGACGAAAACGATTACATCATTACCGAGCTCAATTACATCACCACCTATTTGTCGATTATAAGGCCGCTTTAACACGCCGATACAAATAAAGTTTTTCAACGCCCTGTCTGAACTTATTATCTTTACAAAGATAATTCGGCTTTGCTTGGTTACGTTATCACTCACACAAAGCTTCGTCTGAGTAGGGAAGAACCTCTCCGAGCCCTTTGATACTAAGAGACGTTTCATGCAGAGTGATGCCATATCGACCACGTTTTTAATCTTCTAATGGAGTACATCCTAAGCCGACCCTAAAACGTAAAACGGTCTGGTACGACCTTGAATAAGGAGGAAGTGATGCTACTCGCATATGCTAATAACAGGGACATGATCGGCACGAAATAACTCCTAGTTAGCAAGGCGTTTTCAGAGATTGAGAAACAGACTTGGGCAATTTTTAATCAGGCGGTGAACGAGGACAAGACGAAGTTATCGCATCTTTAAGGTCTGTGAGGAGAATTTTAACATAATTGTTGTAGAAAAGTTTGTTTACGGAGATCAGACGAAGATTTACGCTTGCCAATCGACGTTTCGAATCCCTATGTAGTGCGGATGCCCTGAGCCGGAAGGACAGCTGAACTCCGTCAAGCAGGGCTTACAAGGGGAAGCTAAACTTGGTGGACAACGTCAAAGAGTACCGAGCATAATTTGAAATGGCCAAGTCTGGGAAAACCTTTGCAAACGTTCTATTGGTAATGGCTGGTGCCAGCGCGCACAAGACCAGCGGCTGAATCGCCTTCGTATGTCCGGCCATGGCCTATAAACGGTTTTCGAAATCGGACCGAAATCGACAAATAGGGACTGGGGGTCTTTGATGTACTCGTATAACATTTATGGTCAAATCTAAAGGGCGGATGCCTAAAGTGGAAAATAAATTAATGAATGTTTGTAAGCAATTATAGCAAGCATTTCAAGCAAATATGTTTGCTCGTTTTATAAATTTGTTAGTATAAATTTCGCTTACTTCTCATTCCATTCATATCCACCAATAACGCTTATCTTAAATTTTATCTTATGAGGGGTAATAGTGTACATGAATAAAATGGTTAAAATAAAGTAGTGAAAAAAATTGTTTGATTCGGCTTTTAAATTGTACCTAAAACGAAAAAGTATTTACAACAAATTGTAGTAAACACATCTCTATCAATAACCGTGGGCGGTTTTAATTCGAAAATTTTACTACAAAAGCTTATTTAAATATTTAATGTTTGTAGTGAATTAAATGGCGGACCTACCTATTTATATAGTAATTTATTTTTATTTAAGGTAGTAAAAGTAGTAAAAAGCGCACACTCATGTATTAACAAATATCTGTTCAAACTAGGGTATAAACCGAAACCGTTAACTAAAATTAACCGATTAAAATTGAGAACCGAAACTGAAACCAAAACCGATATTTTAATTTTTTTAAAACCGGAACATTTTACCGAAATAAAATAAAATGAAAGAACCGTATCGGAACCAAACATTTGTACTGGTATAGTGTCAGCTCTCACTTTTATTTTATTTAATTTTTTTTTTTTTTTTTAAGAAAAATATTTACTTATGCTTAATGTTCAATAGAAAACATAGAACAGCTGATATGAAAATTACACAAATTAAAATACAGTCAACGGACAGATATGGCTAGTTCGATTCGTTTCGTCGAGATGATCACGAATATATATAGTTTATGGGATCTCCGATGATTCGTTTAATGCGTTACAAACACCGTGGCACAATCACAATACTATTCACCTATGTGTGAAGAGTATAAAAATATAAGTATGTTTGTATTTACTTACTCTCGAATAAAGAAAAGCTTATTTAAATAACATGTTATTAATTTAATATATTAATTTAATATATTTTTTTAATTTTAATAGTGACAGGTACCGCTATCGTACCGATATACCGAAACCAAGAACCGTACAGAAACAGAAAACCGAAATAAATTGGATCCGGTACAGAACATTATACCGAAACATACCAAAATCGAAACAAAACAGAAATACATTTCAGTTTTAGGCCCTGGTTCAAACTCTTGAAAATTTTAATTTTTATTTTTCTCGTTTTAGTACAGTATAATACTAGTTTTAGAAAATTTGTTCACCACTTTATGATGTGTGCAGGATATAAAAAAGTATATATAGAAAATTACTTCTTCTTAAAATTAGCACACAAAAAAATACTTACTGAAAATTAACTTTGTCCACTTGAAATCTTGTTTCAAATATTCCAGAGGTCAATACACGGCACCTCAAAATGTCTTGTTCATTTGGAGTGTAATTTGGATTCTTTATAGTGCTAACTCGGTCCAGAAAGCTGAAAAAAAATTTTTTTTAAAACGTGTCAATTGGCAACTGTACAAATTAAACCACACAAATTTCAAGTCGTGAAAAGTGCCTTTCAATTACATTAAGCAAATTCGAGTAGGTTTATTACGAGTATTAGTTCTCCATAAAAAACAATAAAAGTGAGCGGTAGGTTCGCATGGGGCTGCCTACCTTAAAAAGTGGGAGGGACACGCTACAAATGTATAGTATGTATGTGAAGGGGCTGTTCATAAGACACCACCATATCGAATGTCAAGCTGATATTGACATACCTAAAGAAGTTTTATTACAAAAGCCCAAAAGCGGGAGACGAGTTAATATGGGGGCTACCCTAAATAGTGGGCGAGATGCGCCCATTAGCATATGTGTATAAAACGGCCGTCCATAAAAGTGACCACAGGTTTTTCATACAAAAGGTCAAAAGTGTAAGGTATGTTTGTATAGGGCTACCCCAAAAAGTAGGCAGCAACTATCAGACGGACATGGCTATATCGTCTCGTCTTGACGAGCTGATCACGAATATATATACGCTATGGGATCTAAGATACCTCCTTTAATGCGTTACAAACTTTCAGACAAACTTATAGTACACTCTGTGTGAATGGTACAATATAAAAACCAACACACGATCTACGTGAAATACATACTCGTACAAATACACGTGTGTTGTTCATCATTCTCGCATAAAGAATTCTGAACATCTGCACATATACACATATGTTTTACAATATATACAGATACACCGCAATGCAGAAAAGTTGAATGATTTTTTTTTTTTGTTTTCCTTTGCATTGAATCGGAAGAAGTTAAATTCGATGAGACCGCAACTTAAACACTTTTCATTTGCCCTTTGCATGGCATCGCTATAAATTATTTAAGTTTTTAAATTTTGGAAAGGTTGATTTAATTTTTAAATTTACAATTTTGAAAATAATAAAATTTATTTATATATGTATTTGTCATCAATTTATCCTGTTTGGCGACTGAAATAATTAAAAATATTAGATAATAAAATTAAAAATTAAAGATATTTCGATTGAGCGTGGGTTGAACCCACGTCCTCTGGAATGTTAGCCAGCACGCGTACAATTTATATAACATCAGATATTATTAATGAAACCTAGTATCAACTTTATTTCAATTCATCTTTTGTATGTAGTGAACCAAATTCAAAACAACTATTGTTTTAGAATTTATTGCTTCAATTAAAACATGTTCGATAAGTACAAAGGGTTTTTGTGGGAGCTGCACCTTTTAGGAGCCACGACACTACCATTGTGATAAATACTTTGCTTATGGCTATAAAGTCTCCATATTCACTTTCAAATCAATATTCTTTTCACCCATATAAATAAACATTTTAAAGTCGACTATCCACAGTTCGATGCCAAAAGCCGAAGTGAAAGGTTCGCCGCTGTTGATATTAGAATATTTCAAACTCAGTGTAACAAAAAAAAATACTTTTACTGTAATAGTGCAGTGCACGAAGTCAAAGAAAAATATTGATGGAGGAACATAAGGAGAGGAAGAAATCAAACATGTTGTCCTCTTCACAAGAGAGGATGAACAAAGACCGGAGCAGCCAAAGAAAAAATAAACAAATATAAATAACGGTAATTTGAACGTCGAAAACATAAAAGCAAATAATGATAACGAAAAAAAAGAAATACTGAAAACAACGGAACTTCATATATCAATACAAATGTATACAAAACGTACACATATGACAAGAGCCATCAAGGACAATTTGTTGTTTATATCGACATATACTCTTGCGAAAAGGAAAAAAAAGCGATCAATCCAATTGATCTTGCAATGAAAATAAAAAAAATAATAATAAAATAAATTGTGTAATAGAGCTTGCTAAAGTAAGATATGGGAGAAGCAAAATTACTTGAAAAACTGGTGCTGACGCCAACAATGTAGTGAAAAATTATCAACTGAAAAAATGTGGATACACAGTAAAAATTTTATAACACTTCGTACTCAAAACAGTGGTTATTTTTAAAATAAAAAAACCAGAGGAGAGTGTTGTTTATAGTCTTAAGCATTGAGCTCCAGTAACAGAAGAAGTATTCCTTAACAAAATCATGGGAATTGAGGCGGGAAGATGATATTTCAAGAAGTCATCTGCCTTAATAGCTTTATAAAATATGCCTGTAAACAGTACGTGTATGATACAATATATCAGTTGGGCGATAGTCAAGTGCCTGTGATTCAATCACGGCGCCTGAAAATCACGAATATCAGTTGGCTCTTGAAATTGATACAATATATCAGTTGAGCGATAGTCAGTGATTCAATCACGGCGACTGAAAATCAAGAATATCAGTTGCGACTTGATATACAATATATCAGTTGAGCGATAGTCAGTTATTCAATCACGGTGACTGAAAATAACGAATATCAGTGCCACTTGATATTGATACAATATATCAGTTGAGCGATAGTCACGACGACTGAAAATCACGAATATCAGTTGATAATATGCATGATATATTACTCATACACCATGATTCACAGTGGCACTAGTAAATAATATTCAACCTTCTTTTTTTTATTTATCACTTTTTTATTATTAAACATAAAGTAATATTAAAAATGTAAAATGTGAGGAGAATTTTTTTTTTTAATACAATAAATAGATCAGATTTTTTTTTTGCTTTTATTTTCAGCGAACGCAATAGCAGTTCAAAATCACGGTGATTTGACAGTAGCAGTCACAATAATCACTGCTACTCAAAAATCACTGACTAGCTCATCTCTAATGTAGACTATAATGAGACCTTCCCAATTCCTATATGAAAACAAAAAAAAAAAACAACAGAATAATACGGAGCTAGCTGCCAGGAGTATTCAATCAACCCTTTTTCACAAGTAGTAAAACAAAACGTCAACTGAGAACGAGAACAAAAAAAAAAATCGACCACAAAAATGGCGGAATACAGGGCAGCGCTTAAGGAAACTGAGTATAAGCCTGATTACTCTTTCTCAACATATCTAACAAACTGGAGTAATGATAATATGAGCGAGGAACTGAGAAAAGAGAGAACAGAAAAATTTAGTAATATCTTCGCAAAGTTAATTTAAAATCCAAATAAATAAAATCATGATGATAATACAATATAATATTCAGAGTCAGAAAGGTATTAAATATCAAAAAATAAAACTACCCTCAAGTGCAAATGAGGCCGTTGGAATTGCGACAACAAATCTAAAGAAGAATATAAATGTATTCAGTGTATATTATCCACCATTGATGAGACATAGTGATTTTAAAACAGCTGTATAATATATTTTCCTAAAGGCGTCTGCACTTGCCAATACTTCGCTAATCTTACTTTGTGGGGTTGCGATAGAATTTACTATGCTTGAGGAAAATATTGTTTGTCTGAAGAACGCTGCGCGTACCTTTGATCCACCATCTAGAAACAGCTCAGCAATAGATCAACGTTCTATTGGAAAACGTCTAACACAAGAATATCAAATAGTCACCAAAAACCAATCTTAATTCAAGTTAATTATGAAGCCTCAGTTCTCGGATACAGGAAAAACATTATGTACAGTAAAGTCCAGTATAACAACAACATAAACACTTTCCCAGTCACCACCCAAAATATAATTAGCAAACATACAATTCTAATAAAGCAAGAAAACAAATATAAACCGAAGTTCTGGTGGAACCAGGATTCAAAAAACCAGACTCAAATACTACAAAACCAAACGTTCCCAAGGACGACTGGGTTTTCACCCCGGACCGATCTGCACAAAGAGATTCGTGCAATCAAAGGTTGTCCAACTCAGCCCAAGTGGCTGTATCAGGTATATATGTACAATTTTTTATATGAATTCAACAGTTTTGTCGGCGCAACTGTTGAAAATACTCCTGTGCCGCTCCGGCATTGAGAGGAAACCGGGACCAGGTCCCTAGTTCAATGCATACCATGAGATGTGGTTTGCGGAGTTAGGAAATGACCTTAGGGGTATACGTATAGCGGGCCAAATAGACGGCTCTCCTTTTTGTACGATCAATGAGGGTTGTGCAACCAGGATGAGTACTACCACATCCAGCTCCCCTGATTTAACTGTCGTCAGTGAATCGCTTATTCCATACTCTGAGTGGTCGATTGATATAGAATTGGGCTCGGACCATATCCCTATTGTGATTAGCATTACTCGTCCGGAAGATTTTGTTGAATCGGATCGTCGAGTCTTTGTGAACTACAATAGGGCTGACTGGACTGAGTTTACACGTTGTATTGATCAATCAATCAGCGGTCTCTTTCCTCCCAATGATGTTAAGGTAGGTGAAAGAATTCTTAGAGACGCGATCACCAAGGCTGCACGCTTAGCGACCTTGCGTGATCAAATTCGTGCCAATGACCCGGGTGACAGTCGTATTGCATTGTTGTCTCGCAATGTGAATAATCTCGTTGCGGATCATAGAAAGGCAAAATGGCTAGAGCACTTGGATAATTGTGACTAGGGTTCGCGAAGTTTGTGGAACACTATTAAAAAGATATCTGGTGTACCGCAGAATAGAGCTCTTTCATCTGTCACATTTGAGGAAGTGCAAATAGGATCGTCAAAGAAGTGTGCCACCTATTTCTGCAGAATAGGTTAGGGCGTAAATCTATACGTCACATTAGAAGGGAAAAAGGACATGAAGATTTGGTAGATTTTACATGTGAGGAGGTTTTGGCTGCTATGGGGAAAGCAAAATCATCCAAGGCACTCGGCCCAGACGGTATTTCAATGCTGATGCTGAAGCACCTTGGGCCTATATATTTTCCCTGATGTATGGAAGGTAGCAAGGATCGTACCTCTCTTAAAACCTGGCAGTGAAGCTGAACTTGGTTCCTCTTACAGGCCCATACCGCTTCTTTTACCTGTAGTGAAACTTCTTGAGTCATTATTACTTCTTTCAATGACAGTACACTGGCTTCTAGCAGATCATCAGCACGGAATTAGGAAAGGTCGTGGTACGACTTCAGCACTAAGCGAAATAACAATTTTTATAGCTGATAGACTTAATAAGCCGAAGCCATGCTAACGTACAGTGATGGTGGCTCTAGACTTGAACAAGGCATTTGACACAGTTGATCATGCAATCTTGTTTCAAGAAATGGACTCCAACCTCACTACCAGATAAAACAAAACGCTGGCTATTGAACTATCTTAATGGTAGAAGGGCGTACGTTGAGTTCAGGGGTGTGAGATCGGGTTTTAGTAAGTTAAAGATAGGTGTTCCCCATATAAAACTAGTGACCTATGCAGATGATTGTTCTATCTTATCCTCGGGCGTGAATGTCGATAATATCTGTGCGAGAATTAACATCTATTTGGATAATTTATTAAATTTGTTCAATGCTCGCAACCTTAGGCTTTCAACTCATAAGTCATCTGCCTCCATTTTCACTTCCTGGACTATGGAGGTGAGGATGGAACTAGATGTCTTTGTTGGAGGTCTAAGGATTCCTACTGTTCAGTACCCGATAATATTAGGAACTACATTTGACCCATTGCTTAGATTCTCGGCTCATGCCACCAAGACAAATAATCGTCTTAAGTCAAGAAACAAAGTGTTAAAAGCGCTTGCCGGATCTTCTTGGGGTAAGGACAAGGAGACTATAATAACAACTTATAAAGCTATTGGACGTTCTGTCCTAAAATACCCTGCTCCTGTATGGACCCCTTTCCTAAGTAAGACTCAATGGTAATGCCTGCAAATAAGTCAGAATAGTGTGCTGAGGACTTCAACTGGTTGTCGCTTTTGAATACATTAAATGATACCAGGCAAAACGGTGAAACTCCAGCAGACTGGAACAAAATACAAATTGTACCAATAACCAAAAATGTTCAGATAACTCTGAGGTTAGGAATCATCGCAAAATCTGCCTAATAAACGTTCTATTGAAAGTGATAGAAGGGTTAATGAAACTTCAAATGGAAACCTACATAGTTAGCCACCAACTTCTACCGCAGAGAAGGTACGCCTTCAGAAAAAGATGTCTACATCAATATGCATAAACGACCTAAAAAGTAAGATACGCTCACTTAAAGCAGATGGTTTCAACGTGATGACAGCGTGCCTCGACGTATATAAAGCTTTTGATTCGGTAAAAACAGAAATTCTAGCTAATAAACTAATCACTATGAGTTTCAATTACTCAATAATCAGCTGGATTTACACGTTTCTAAAAAATCGTACCTTGGTAATGAATAATCAACAAAAGCAAATTAATCAGGGACTATGTCAAGGCAGTATTCTCAGTCCAGTCCCGCGGAACTACATGAGTCGAATGATGTTTATTGTATTTTATTACAATACGCAGATGATTTTTTCATAATCTGCTTCCACAAGATCCTCAACAAAACTTATACTTAATCATCAAAATTAATAATTTTAATGAGTCCTGCAACCTAATAAACTTGAATTTTAGTCCTTCAAAATCAAAAGTGATTCATTTCAGCAGTAGACAAAATACTATAAACATCACAATAGACGGTACCCAACTGAGATATTATATATCTAGGTCGGATTATGAAATCGAACAACTCATGCGTTAGTCATGTTCCTTCACATCATAAATGGCTGCAGTTTTGGTATTCATCCATCAAGAGCTTTGCAATTTTTTAAAATTTTTGTTCGTTCAAAATTGGAATACTCGTGTTCGTCTTTTGCTTCAATAAACAAAACCGCATCCAGTAAAATTCAAACATGGTATAATAGTCACCTTAGAAAAGCGTTGGGTCTTATCAGATCTGCACCCATGAATTACATCTACCACCTTTCGGGCGATTTACCACCGGACAGAGGATAACTTTTCGCAGTGGCAAAAGTAATTGCATATAACTTTCCGGCAGCAGATACACTCATTACATCTGATATTGATAATATCACTAGCTACAGGAATGTGTATAAAAAATTTACTCCATGTTCAGAAACATAAAAAGATTTGCTCCTGACCAAATATAAGAAAATAAAATAACCTTCGACACGGACTTCTTTAAAGGATCATCAAAAAAACAAACAACTTGCAAACAACAATGTAATAGCTAAATTAATGCAAGAAAAAGTAAATATTTTAAAAGAAGAATGGGATATTATCTACACACAAGGATCATCCCGATACAAATTACACCAATAGCGCGTATACGGATAAAGTGACTTCATTTCTAACGGCGGAGCTTCTTGCTTTCGAGTTGGCAACAGATTTCGCAATATCGAAAAAATTCTCGAAAGTTGCCATTCTAACAGATAGCATTTAAAGTAGAAATCTGATGTCACATCAAAACAACAAATACATATATTGCGCATAACATCGCCACAAAAATACAAAAATCAGACGTCAGTTTGAGTTTCACTCTACTATAAAGTTTCACTCTACTATATTCCAGGATATGCGGACATTAAAGAAAATGAAACAGCGGATGAGGCGGCTAAGTCTGCTATGAACACTGGCACCTACTTTTATCTAAAATGGCCTCTACAAGATGCAATAACTTTCATATACAATAAAAACTGGAATTAATGGGCACGAGAGTATAACGAATTCTGCTTAAGTAAAAACTCAACTTTCTGTTAAATATAACCTTATGTAAATAAGAAAAATTGGTTTAAATCCAAAAAACACAATTTAACAGGCTACTTACGGGCCATTCTTATGACAAAATGAATGTAATTAATAACAACATATGTGACACTGTCGAAGATGCCTCACACATAATATTTCAGTGTACAAAATTCACACAAATCAGACACACTTTAACAACACTACTTAACTGCAACAATTTAGAATTTTTACACCACGAGTGCACAACTAAATATAAAGTAATTGCGGCTTTCATAAAAGAAATTAATATAAAGCTGTAAACAGCAGCACACTTTCTGTATGGTGGTATAACTCCGTGAAGTTCAACCAAATCCTAACACTTTCATGTGAGACAACTTAAAATTGAAAAAAGGTCGACTATCAGGGGTGCTACAGGATTCACTTTCGCTTAAATTTCACTTCACCATGACACAGACCTCATTTTCTAGCGATTTGCAGATCGCCTGTAATTGAGTTAGCGATTTGACTAAATGCGCCTGTAAAATACATTTTGTAATTAAAAAGGCCTATCGTTGCAAATAGGGTGTCAAATTTCTGATTAATTTACATGTAAACAATTAATTATTTCATATCCTTTAGTACTTAAATAGTAACAAAAACGAAAACAAAAGAATCGCGAGGAGTTGCCACCTAACCGAACTAAAATTGTCGCAAATTGTTTTGTTAAATGAACAACAAATACGCGATTGCTTAAGGTTGTTTTAATTGCGATTAAATTATTAACTATTAACTAATTATTTTTAGCTTTGTTTTATCGTAAATAGTAACTGCTATCTACTTAAAAACTAAGTTCGAAAAACATTATAAAAAAGTGGCAACAGTGAAATGCGAATCGCTTGTGCATGGAAAATTCAACTAGCGATTTGATAGTTGGTTTAGTGAAATGCTAATTTATTAATTAAAATATATTAAATTAATAATTCTTTAGATGTAGATGTAAATCTGCAACGATAGGCCATTTTATTTACAAAATATATTTTAGAGGCGTATTTAGTCAAATCGCTAGCTCAATTACAGTCTATTTGCATTTCGCTAGTAAATTTAGTCTGTGGCATGGTGAATTGAAATAGAAGTGAAATTGATTCCTGTGGCACCCCTGATAGTATTTTCTCGCTAGAGCTGGAAAGCTATCGAAAGTATCGATGGTTCTTTTTGTTCGAAACAATCGACAG
>JAWNNQ010000769.1:0-85000 GCA_035044765.1 Leucophenga montana
GATATAAGTGGCTACAGTTGCCAATAAAGGGTAATTTGCTAAAGCAATCAACAAATGTCATTGTCAGTCTTTTGAGTTTGTTGGAATCGGCATATACGGGCGATTAAATGTAAATCTATCGAAAGCTGGAAACGCTCGAAATAAAACCAAATTGTTCTATCAAAATCTAATAGCTAAAAGTATATAAATTGTATATATAACAAGAAAAAACGTTAACTTCGGATTGACCGAAGCTCTAATACCATTCACACGTAATTTTAAATCATATATCATACAACATAATCGTGGGGGGGGGCGTTTAAATGGGGGCTACTCCAAAAGTGGGCGGTATACGCTCACTAGTAGATGTTTACGAAGCGACCATCCATAAGATGCCAAAATATCGAATTTCAAGTTAATATTGACGGTTTTCATAAAAATGCATAAAAGTGAGCTGCTAGTTTGTTTGGGAGTACCTCAGAAAAGTGGGGAAAACAAGCCCATTTGTGTAAGTTTATGAAGCGGCTGTACACTAAGATACAAATCGAATTTTATGCTAATATTGATTTAAATAAATAAATTTTTCCTACAAAAGCACAAAACTGGGAGGTAGATTTTAATGGGGGCTGCCCCAAAAAGTGGGCTGAACACTTTCTTAAGTCTATGTATGTTAAGCGGCTGTCCATAAAAGGCACCACATTCATCGCATTTCAACCTAATATTCAGTTTAGTAAAGAAGTTTTTCATAGAAAACACAATTAGGTTTGTATGTACCCCAAAAAGTGGGAAGAAGCGTCCACCCATTAAATGCTACCATATTAATTAATAAGTTGATATGGAATACAATAAAAAAGTTTTTCATACAAATAGTCAAAAGCGGGCGGTCAATCTTGATACTCTATTAAACTGCAATAAAAAGAAGTGTATGTGCCAATTTTCAACTGGACATCATAAAAATTGGTCCCCAAAAAATGAGTAACATATAGACAGTCGAACATGGCTACATCGACGAAGAATATATATACTTTATGGGGTCTACAATGCCTCCTTTAATGCGTTACACACTTTCAGACAAACTGATAGCACCATTTCACACTATGTGTGAATGGTATAAAAATAATATGTACAAAATGTGTTTGTGTTGTGAGAGGTAGAGATGAGGTCTTTTAAATAGTACACATCGATTTATGCACTACTCTACAAAACAAAACAGTAATATTGTAGTTACAAAATAGTACTGAACGCTTTTTCAGTTCGTTTACGAGTGATTTCTGCAACAAGCCAAAACATCTTTATTTTTTATCTCTTCTTCGCTAGTTTTCTTTGTACTTTGTATTGGCCAATTTGCATTCCACTTGCGTTGCAAGTTTTCATTTCGGAATTTCGCATTCGTCTAGTCCATACCGTGCCGTCATCAAGCTTATTTGTGGTTGCAACAAAGTTTGCTTAATGTTTTGAGATGCACAGTTTACTTCAGTTCTTGAATACATTTATTGTGCTTTGGTTGTGCGATTTACAATTTTGCAATTGTTTGACTTCAGACAACGTGTTTTCCACCATCATGCGATGCTTTCAGTAAAAATTGATGTTGCACGTTTTACTTTTTGCTTTCGGTATTAGTTTGTTTTACTTAAATTTTGTTTTTACTTCTAACTCTAATCATAGCGGCGTTTTTTATATATAAACGATTTGTATACCCGTATGTGTTATAGTGAGAAACAATCCTATAATGAAACTCAGATTTATATTGTACAACATAGCACAAATGCTAAAAATGCCGATGTGGACTGTAATATGATCAAATTTGATCAATACATATTACGAGTATATATATTTTTAAACAGTTTTAAAACGTAGTTTCTGGAAATGTTAACGTAACATACATCTTTTATTATTTTGATAGCATTAATACATAGTATAAAATGGTATTAGTCTGAAAGTGTTAACGCATCGTTGATCCCATAAAGTACATATATTCTTGATCAACTTGACGAGACGACTCGATCGACATGTCCGTCTGTCTGTCTCTCCAACTGTCTGTCGGCCTGAAAGTTGTTGTGAACTTTTTGAAGCGGCTACAGTGCATAGTAGACTTGTCAATTGAGTTTAAGTTATTACATCTAGTGGCAGCTAAATTTCTTTACAACTTTTGAATTTAAAGTTGAATATTTATTTTATACTGTTATTCAAAACCCGCCTAAATCGCAACAAGTATTTTCTGTTTAAAGGCTCTTCTGGTAAGAGAGTCCAATGAGACGCTCTGTTTCTTGCGAAGTGATTTCTGGTAGAGCTTTTTCGCGGATCTTTAGTCCGCCCAAATTTTTTGATATACTATTTATGGAATTTAGGGCAACAATCTTGGCCGCCATCCTGATTAATGTTTCATTTTCACAACTGCAGCTTTTTCTTAAACGCAATAACCTTCCCTAACTGTTAGAAGATGTCCATGTTATTTCCTTTCAGAAACAGATTAAAGATATTTAGTCGATGCAAGGTATTGCTTATGCATACGAGCCCCAACAGTAAATAGACCGGTGCATTTTTCTCCAATCCAAATCATTTTCTGTACATGAAGATCAGTTGCTTTACAAAATGTTGCCCCATAAATAGCGTAATATCCTAAACAGCAGTGCTGAGTAAAATTTTTCAATGCCAATAGTGATACTACTACTACTAGAAAATGTGCGGAAAATACACATACCTATAACAATTTTATGATGCCGTAAATCGTTTTCAACACTTATTCCATTACTGCTTCTTTCACCTGGATTTGTTTATTCGTTTGCTTGTTTAAGGAAACAGTGAAGAAAGCGATTTGCCATCAGTTAAACTTGCAACGAGTATAAAAAAGTAGAATGTATTATATTTGAGGGAATAAAGCAAAGATGTTGGTAGCACAAGCGTTACGAATAAAAAAGCGTTTATGACTGTTACCATGAATTCGTACGCGTCATAAATCCAAATTTGCTTTGCAGCAAATATGAAAGAGTGCCAGAGCAATGGCAGCTAGACAAAGCTGTGTCTCTATTTAAAATTACAAACTTATCTACATACTCGTATAACAATTGTGGAGAGTCGTTCGTGAGACAAATTGTACTTTATCTCTTTGTGCGTCGTTGAGGATTAACATGAGACCGATAATACAGTCAGCGAAAGAAATTTTTGTTACGAAGAGCAATGTCTTTTCATCTAAATAATTTTCCTGTGAATATTGTGGATGTATAGTGCCTCTCGTACTGCATGAAGTGCAGCACATTTGGCCCACAAATTTAACACATATGAAAAAGTATAAACTTTAATATTTAAAAGAGATTATTTATTGCGTCGCCTTCATTTGAGCCTCATGACACTTCAAGCTGTAGCATTCAGGAAGGGATAGGCAAAAAGGAACAACGTTCGGAGGTGGTTAATGTTTGATTGCGTTAGGCCGATGTGTACGTGCATTTCGGCAGAATAATAATTCAGGATGATGTGAAAATGAATATGCTATATATAATATTTATATGTTCATATGTATGTACAACGGAATACATGGAACTGGCACCGAATAAATTTTTTACGCAGCTTCAAACTGGAAATTTCAGTTGTGTGGAGAGCAAACCACAAAGGAGCACAACATAACCTAATTTCTGAGAAACATACAAATGTGGTAAACAGCATTGAAACCCATGAATTTATATTTTGTATGTATCCTAACATTTTTTTTTTCATGTGAATTCAAATTCCGAAAATCTTCTGAAAGTGAAATACGGGCTATTTTAACGAAACCGAATCTGAATAATTTATTCGGATTTGAAAACCGGAACACGGGACATGTTTTTTTCGAATATAATTAAAATTCAACATTTTCTCGATTATATCGTAGAAATCGAAAAGCCACACAGCACCGGAGACTGGTCCTCCGCTACCAATGCGCAGTGCTGGAATTTGGATAGTGGAATAGCCTTGAGGTATTACAGTCGTTTGAACGTTTTCTAGGGTCTCTTGAGGTGATTTCCCTTATCTGAGGTTAGGAATCAAAAAGTCGTTTATTGAAGTGCACTCATTTTACGGACTAGAAATAATTATCATTCAAGAGACGCGCAGATCTAACGAATTGTACAAATATAAATTTGCATGAATGTGTGTGAGTGTTTGTATCCATTATACTCTAACATGGGTTTCTTAACTTTAACAGTATTGACAGTTTTAGCCCAAAAATATTTGCAATACTTACATTCTCATATTCATATGTTCTACTTCTGAAATTAGTTCGTTCAACAGTTGAAAATTACAAAATTTCCGTTATGTCAAGTCGATTCTCAGCGTAAATGCGTATATATATTAAGAAGTAAGGACCACAATATTCAAAATTTATTGTCATAAAATCTTTTACAAAATGCCATTATATCAGAAATTTTATTAGAACTTAAATCTTCATTTGTTTCCACCCTCCAGTTAATAAAAAATATTTAAACTTCATATGCATCTATATACAAGTTCCAAGTAGAAGTAAAGGTAATTCAGAAAGGATTCCAAATCATAATTTAGAAAAGAGCTTTGACTTGAAATAGAATTTATATTTATATAAACACTTATTCAATTATATCCAACTTATAAACTTCGATATAATTGGTAACTAGCCTACTGGCAGACCTGCTAAATGTTTTGTATACGTGGGAAACAGTTAACTTTAGATTTTTATATTTCCCCTTTAATATCTAATGATACAATATATATAATTATTTGAAATACTAATAAGTATTGATCAATATAAGTATGTATTGATTAGTATGTCTTGACTTCGCTCAATCAAAACATTGACTTTTGTAGTTTAGTACAATAGATAAATTTATAAAAGAGCAGTGTGTTTTTTAGTATTGGTTTAATCAAAGTTCGAATACAATTGAAAATGCCTGTGGAAAAGGCATCCATTGGGAGGAAAACCCGTCACGATATGGAATCAAATCATCACGAAGATCGTTTAGTATCAAACCGTTTAGTATCAAATAACAAGTGGAGTGGAAAATACGTCGAAAATCTTTTAAAGTATGTGTACATATGTAAATAAAATTTTTTTAAATATGTGTACATATATATTCCATTTATTTTATTATCAGCTCGAAGAGCTGAATTTTTCGCTTATCGGGGGTACCTTAGATAAACGAAGTTTTATTGTTGTTATAAATAGTTCACTTTTGCAGATTTATATGTAAATACAATAAAAATATAACTCCGAACCCATATAAAAGGAGCCCGTTACGCGCACCACAAAAACCTAGGTAAAGGTGAAGAGGATTTATGCTTCGTTTGCACGGATGATTCGTCACTTGGTATTCTTATAACAGGTCAGAATTTTTTTTTCTCATTGGCAACGGCTGTTGTTACGCTTCCACTGTTCATTTTATTTCTCTGTCATTTTATACAATGCATTCTTTGACATTATTTTTTTGCGCGTCTTGCAGTTCTTTTTATGTTTGTAATATGTACCCTTTAGGTTGGTTGTATGTACCCTTTAGGTTGGTATTAAGAATTTTATGGCAAACATGCCTTTAATGTAACGCATTGAAGGAGAAGTGTAATAAAGGCTATTTATAGAAGTATTAACAATTACTGTCTTTAGCTATTGGACCTTGGTCTAAACCAGTTTACTGGTATTACTATATTTACTTTATATTGAAAACTATATCTAGTCACCGTACGTCGAAGTTTATCTAGACGCGATTCATGTTGGACGGGCGTTTCAACGGTTATGGAAGTAGATGCACTGAATGTAACTTGCCGAATGCGTGATTCATATTCATCTGATGTTTCATCCACTTTTCCGTTTTGATACTAAACGGTTTGATACTAAACGTTCTTCGCGATGATTTGATTCCATATCCTGACGGGTTTTCCTCCCAATGAATGCCTTTTCCACAGGCATTTTCAATTTTATTCTTTGGAAACTTCGAATTTTGATTAAACCAATACTAAAAAACACACTGCTCTTTTATAAATTTATCTTTCTGAAAAAAGTTATACTTCCAATAATAAAATTTGAAGTATGCAGCAAAGAGACAGGATAAATACTGCAGCTAAAGTGTTTTTCATAAATTTAAATTATGAACACAATAAAGTAAATACAAATTGACGAAAGCAACAGCGCCGGCTGCAAATATCTCCTGTTGGATGCCACAGATTTTACTTCGCTCTGCTGCTATTGTAAAATGTTCGATTTATTTCGTTCTTGCTACGATTGACAGTGCCATATGTAACGGGTTGGTTGGAGAGAAGAGTGCTGTATAAGTCGTCATAACTATAACTTATAGTGTGGCATATTTTATATAAAAATCTTTTATTCTATGGTAGTAATATTTGGAAAAGGACATAAGTAAGTATTTATATGCGGGTACTTACTCGTATATTCTTGATCAACTCAGCATATCATATCTAACTGTCTGCCTATTTCTGTGTTTTTCTGGTATATATTCGCTCTTTATTCCCGCAATTTTTGAGTTATTGGCTTGAAAGTTAATATGGAGACTTTTTAGAAATAGCATAAACGCACTAGTGAAAAAAGCGTGATGTCGGCACTTGAAGGTATTTTATTGTATTGAATATGTTTTAATTTAAGCAATTATTCTTTTAAAAATATTTGTTTTGAAATTCGTCCTGTACATACAAGAGGTGAAAGGTGAATTCAACTAAAAATATATTTTACGTTAATAAAGGCTCTATACTTCATCTGTCTAGCGTGGTGGTTAACATCCCCAAATTCGTCCGTTCGAGTTTCACTATTTCGTAATATTCTTTGATTGGCTACCTATAATTTCTAAATATTTCTGCACACATAAAATTATCCCCAACCTTCTATCCCATTCACAAACATAAAAAGGTGCAGTTAATGCCAAATTTTGTATATGAATATAATTTATTTTATTATAAATGTTTCAATGTAACTATAGTAAGTTCCAGCGTTGATGAGCAAGAGGCAAGTGTGAAACTAGCGTACTTACTTGATTTTTTAGTCAATTATACCAACCTGTGTTGGAAACGTATAAAAAATTAGTTTTCATCCCATCACTATAGCATTGAAATACTTAAATCTAATAATCTTTTCCAGGCGCATGAGAGGAGCTTTAAAGCTTCCATACTTTCGAACATAACGTTTCTCTTTTCGTTTTTTAGTTTCCCCATCGCACACTGAGACCTTTTCCGTAGCTCTCAACCATTATTTTTCCAATTTGCTACAGCTTTTATTTAAGTTGAATTTTTGACTAAACTGCGTGACCACAATAAAGAAATTCAACTCTTTTTAACTTTTTATTTGACCACTTCTGAAACATAACCAAGTCCTACTGCAAAAGTACAAAAAAAAACTGCATAAACACAGACTAAGAGACGGGTGTGTAAGAGAGAGAGAGAGAGCGAGAAAGAGAAAAGAAAAAATAAAACGCGAATGAGTTCTGACCGAGGTCATGACGTATAAAGCGAAAACAAAATGGAAAGGACGATATCTCCTGCCGAGATTGCGGTTCCCAATAATGAGTTCGTTTTTATTTCTATTTCTACTTTTTTTATTTATCTATTTTTTGTTTTGTTTATTGTACAAAGCCATTTTTCTAATAAAAAAGGTCAAAAGTGACATCGAAGACCATTATGATGAGAAGTAATTGATGAATGGATAGCAGCAGGGTCAGAAATTGAAAGCTGAATCAATCACGGTTGAATACTTAGCAGATTTAATTAGATTGTTCTGACGCTTTATGGTTTAGTACTTCAAATATCTGTACAGTTGGTGTTAAGACCTTCCAAGTTATTCATAATTACAAGAATGTCCATACAAAGTGAATTTAAAAAATTTTGCATTTGTTCAAAAATATATATACATCGTAATAAAATTTTTGTTTTTGGAAAATTTCAAGTAGATTCAAAGTATATTATAATACACAAGAATCGAAACACTTATACCCTTCACACAAAATTTCCAATGGCTGCATAAATAAGCAAGTGAGAACTATAGTCGCCTATATTACAACCTACAAAGTAGGCCAATTTTCCTTTCTACAAACTATATTATTGCAAAGTAGCGAACGCTGATAAAATATGTGAAAGAGTAAAAAAAAATCTCTAACAGCAAAGTCAACTTTGTTTTATTATTTTCCATATTTGATATAAATAATTGTAATATATTCTGAGAAGACTAATAATTAATTATGAACAAGTGCATTTTTTCTTTGCTAGCTAAATTGCGTATGAGTAATTTGTCTTTGACGCCAATGATTTTTTTTTGTTTTTGGTGGAGAAATGGCAAAAAAGTATTTATTTCAAATGATTTTGGGTAGTGGGATTCTAAGCAAATTACCCTACACGACTAACACATTGGGCAGGGGTCGATCACTAAACGAATATACCAATAGTAAAGAACTTTGAGCTGGGACTTTGGGCGGTGTTGCAATAAATTGTTGAAATGTCAGCTCAACGACAGAAAAAAGCGGAAGAGGAAGAGACAGACAGCAAGTCGAACGATAACAAAAACAACAAAACGAATACCAAATATTAAACAACACGCACGCATATTTTTGCGCTTCACACGTTCTGTGAATAGTATTATAATTTTGTCACAGTTTTTGTAGCGCTCTAAAGAACCCAACGAAGACCAAATTAAGTACTTATATTATATTCTTGATTAACTTGATGAGATGAATCTAAGCAATTTTTGATATATCCATCGGAAATTAGATATAGAGGTTTACTATCCTATGCTTATCTTATAAATTATTTGAATATAATAGCTGTTCTCACTGGAGTACAGCTATTTCTGTTATATTATGAACTTTCAACTAACTTACTTATTGTCTTATTGATAAATTGTAAATTAATAATAATAAAAAAAAAATCGTATAAATTATATAATAATTAACAAGTAAAATTAACAGTTTAGAGTTTACGACTTTGAAATACTCTGCACCTTTGCTTAAATATACCTATGCAGCCCTTGAGATTTTATTATACCCTGTACCTACAAGGATAAGTTTGTGCGAAGGTACATATGTAACAGGAAGAAGGAGACGTGGCAGACCCTATAAAGTATATATATTCTTGATCAGCATCGGAAACAGTCGATTTAGCTATGTCTGTCCGTCTGGATGTATGACACAACAGATGGGAGCTGGATACTATAAAATTTGACCTATACATATATGTATAATGAATATATGTATTTTAGCTGGCTTAAGATCATTTTACATTGGAAAACATTATTACATACGATATATTTTCTCTAAATGCGATAGGAAGGAGTAATGAACGTGTTTTTTAAGTCTATATTGATTAACACTGTTTTTTTGTGAATGTGAAGTGTATATATGATTCGATTTTACTGAAGTTAACTTTTTTTCTAGTCTTTATAGTTGCAAAAATATTGTGGTAACTGGTGGCGCCCGCCCAAAAGGACAACGATGGTGCTTGTCATAACAAATTTTAGCAATTCGAAGGGAAAAACAACATCCACCTTACGCATTGAATAGATACAGATACTACTACAGATACAGAGTGCTCATACCCACACAATGCCATAACCAAAAAATTCCGGAAGCAGTTGTTGCCGTTGTTTGTATTGCTATTGCTGCCGTCGTTGTAGTTGTTGCTATCAGCGTGTTTAGGATACATGGATTTATGCCCAAACATAAATAGAACTATAATTTATTGCTCACACGCAAATAACTTTTTAGTTTATTTTATTTTTGTCATTTTTAAATGTTTTTTCTATTTTTCGTTTGTGGTTTTACTTTACTTTAACTTGCACTCCATTTCTCGATCGACTTTACCACATAAACTGGCAATATTATAATTGTAAACGCTATACATATATTTTTATACATTTGTTCATCTGCTTTAGATATGCATAGGTATGTCATTGGTAAATAAAAAATCTCTACAAATCTTTGGTGAGTTTAATATCATCACGCGCGTACAACTCAACTGTTGCTAATCCAAGCACTCAGTCACTTCACTCTCAACCTGTCACCACCACCAACAATATCTCCATTTTTTTATTTTTTATTTTTTATTATGGCGTAGCGTTTTTTTTCGCCAACAGGAAAAATCTCATAGTGAAGTCTTCGCGGTCGCGCTAAGTGTGATTTGTGTGTGATTGTGTTCTTCATTGCCGTCACTCATTTCATTGCATGACAGACTACACTGCTATTCAAAATTCAGCTAAACTGCCGCATATAAAGCATGCAAATCACTTGTGTCAAGGTTCAAGGAGTACCGCGTCTTGTTTCACATCGTCATGCGTTGGCGTCAAGAAAAATTACATTCGTTAGTCATACTCGTGAAGTTGACAAAGAAGATACTGGCGGCGAAAAAGGATGTATAATCATGGTACGAGTGCAATTCTAGTTCACTCCCCAACATCTGTTCTACTATGGTTCTATTTTTTTATTGTAGAAATTCCATCATCATCATCGTTTCTGACAGCCGCAACCCATAATAATGCTAATAATGAGATGTTTTCCAACATTCTAGAGGCACTGCATACCTAAGCTGGACACATACATATTTGAGTGTAAGACCTGGACAAAATTTTTCATGTCATTCGCACTGTCAGCTCATTGTGCTTAACAGAAATTGCACACAAAAAATGTGTTGAAAAATGGGCATATAAATGTAACAAGCTCAAATAAAACACAGTGAACAAACGCACGTTGTTTTAAAAGCGAAGAACGAATTAAGCTGGGATTAAAATGTGTAAAAGTGTAATAAGTTCAGTTGCAGATCTTTGTAGTGCTCTCCGACTATGGATTGGGACTATAAATATATTCTTTATCTGGCTCTCACACAAGCGACTCGTGGGTTAGCAGTCAATTGTCTTTTCGCTTATTCACAGCTGGGTCCTAGTAACGTCGTTCGATATTGGAGTATGACGTCAGACTATGGGATACTTGCCCATATCATTTTCTTTAAACATCATCAAAAGTCGAGTTAATGTATCCATGTTCGTCGCTCCGTAGATCCACCAAACTTATATATTGGCGTATAAATGTATCTTATTCAGATAAGTTGAATAAAATGAATGGGCCAACCCCACTATGTATGTCACACACTCGACTGTATTATTTTTTCTTCTTGTTTGTTGTTGATAGTGACGAGGATAGTTAAATTTGTGCGACCTTGATTTGTTTAAATTTATTATTTTTGCCAAAACTTCCACTAAAACTTGTTTTCACAAAATATTTTAGAAAGAAAAAAATTGTGGAAATGTTTCAAACTCCAATAAATTACGATTTGTGGATGTCTTGTTTTTCGAATATTCATTTTGATTGTTTTGTTTTTTGCACAGTTTTCTTCGTTGCTGCAAACATGTACAAATATCTTAAATCTACTCAATCATAAGAGTGTTTAGGCACTTTATTTTAGCTACCGATAAATGCATTTTTTTTATGAAATATGAAAATAGCTAGAGGGGCTTAGAACTGATTTTATTGTTATATCCAATTTATTCGATACATCGTTTAAGGTACAATAAGTTCAAAATAAATACAATAGTTAAGTTTAATAGTTCTTGGAAAATTGAAAATTGGATGAAACTGTAATAGACTGCGGTATGCTTCGTGGTAATTATATTTATTGCTTTAGAAAAGTTAAACTAACAATGGTGGTGCACAGCTTCAGAATAACACCTGACTGCGAGAGCCAACCTGTATCTATATTGCTTTAACTCACTCAAATATTCGCTTTTCACCTGCCAACATAACAACGAACAACCCTTCCAACAGCAACAACTTATGCAATATGAATTACTTCGATATACCTATTTTGGTAGGCTCTTTTAAACACATGGTTTGGTTTCCTATAACAAAAACAAATAAAAATAAATAACTAATAAACCTTTCGATTCACCATCCAACTAGCACACCGTTTTAGTTGTACATGCTATCCTTGTTGACTCCTCGTCTGCATTGGTACTGCAAGTACATACATACATACATACATACATACATACATGGGAGCGTTAGCTTACCACTATTTCGATTTTGTTATTCTATTGAAGCTCATGAAAGGGTAGAACATTGAGACTGCTACCAGAACCCATTTTGCTACACTGCAATCATATACTTGTAAACGGTGGGTGATAGCTTTAGTTTATTTTTAATAATTAAAAAAAAAATACTTAATGTTTTATATTTTTTAAGTTTGTTGCTTTATGGATAACTAAAAGTCCTCTGGCTTCCGTCAAAACATTATCAACATAATCCTACCTTCTACATGTCTTAGCAGACACCAAAAGTGCTAACTCTTGTCTAACGAATGTTAGACAATTTACTGTAATGAGAAATATATGGGTGTTTGTGGGTGTATACAATATTGAATTAATACCCAATTTTACAAACAATCAAAAATGATTATATGCAAATTATAAACAGAATCTGACCGCCTCACTTTACTTACAAATCCTTGTAACAACAGTTAATTTATCACAAAAATTTGCACAAACTTCTTGCCTCTATTTATACCCTATATTCATAGTGTAAACAACATTAAATTCAAAAATTGTATGTATATAGTTTGTGCAACTGTATATATTGGTTAAAAGGAGTCCTCTAAAAGTACATAATATATATATATATAATATTGAATCGATATGGAGTTTATTTTTCCGTCCGCCCATAAATTCTTCCGCCCGTATGAACACCGATTTGTCAAGCACTATAAAAGATAGAGCCACTAAACTTGGATGTTTAGACTCTCCTACAAGTTCTGATATAAGGGATAATCTGCATAAGCTAGAATCACTAAATTTCCTCTGTAACTCAAATAATTACCTAGTCAAGTACAGTAGGGTGCAGTGTTCTTCCTAGTTGATTTACGAATTTTTGTTACAATATACATAGTATGTATGTACGAGTATATCAGCAATTTTCGAAAATTTGAATATGTGTTTAGTATGAAAGAACACCTTTTTAGAATATAACTACATTCTAGTGTGGTTTTGGCAGTTGAAAAGAAAGAGACAAAAATGTCCGCCGAACGAAAATTACTTTAAAAACTTCCTAATCGAGCACTTAATAGAAAAATGAATTTATGAGGATTATTACGGGTATAAAAGAAGCTTTTTGAATATAAGTTAACTAAATTGTACCCTTTGCACACTTTTTGATTTCTATTATATATGATAGTGTTGGCAACCACATCAAGTACCTTTACAATCTTCAATTGCTTAACAGGACGACTCGGCGCCAATTGTTCGAATACAAAAAAAAAAAAATTGTGTTCAGTTAAAAGAGTGTTACAATTCAAATGCAGGCAAATCCCGGGATAATGAGCATTTAACCATTGAAGCATTTTCAGTGATTGGTTTCGTATCGCCGCCTAATTTTGCAATGTCTAATTCCATCAGTTGTTACAAAGAATTTCGATAGTACTATCCGCATTTAACAAATTTAATGCCGGCATATGCCTTATGAGACAAATTCCAAGATAAAAGGGACGAACATGACCAAGCAATGCGAATTGGGTAATTGAACTATTCCCACGTTTAGTGCAAAGTTTTTGCATCGAATTTGAAACTATACAAATAACTAAATTTACCTCATAATCTTTTTAGTGTAGTGCCATTGACATTCAAAATATACTATACTAATTTGAGTGAGTTGGTGTGTTCGCTCACAATTTGAAGAGACAATCTGTACTTTCCCACGCCATAAGGTGATTGAACTTAAGCCAGAATCGTTTTCGCTGCTAATATTCATTGTTGTTTGTTATCCTTGCTTTTAATTTGTTTTAAGACCTAAATGTTGAGTTCATTCGCTTTAGAGTAAGGCGCACCATATTAAGAAGTTGATAACCTTCGAAGATGCGACTAAATGAAAACAAATAGTCAAAGAGCAATAAAAAAATAAATAAAACCAAGATTAACGTTAACTTCGGTCAAACCGAAGCTTTTATACTCTTCGCACTGGCCCTTTTTGTTCAGCAGTATTTTTTTTGAGTTTTTAAATTTTTGAATGGATGCTGAGAATTAAAAAGTTTTTAATGTTGTATAATATAAGTTTTTCATATTAGTGTTTGGGATGCACTTTGCGTTTTTGTCGGACGGACAGACGGACATGGCTAGATCGACTCGTATTGTCATGTTGATCATGAATATAGATAATTTATGGGGTCTCCGATACTTCGTTTAAGGCGTTGCAAACACTAATTTATAATACTCGTACTATTAACACTCTGTGTAAAGAGTATAATAAATAAATAATAAACAAAAACACTCAAAAAACAAATAATTTTGAAATTTGAGATGGCGCTGTTGTCATCCCCGACAATTCAATATGATTCAAATGTGATATTATGTGTATACGACAGTAAATGTAATGTTGACTTTCATAAAAGCGGTTCAGTAACTATTGTTTACACAACACATTTCAACATTCCCTTCATCTTCTCAGATGAATATTATGAAGTTACTGAAAGTATAAGATATCCATGCGGCTTTACCATGTTAATGTGTTTGCCAAGAAGTTACAAGACACCATTCGTGCTTCTGTTCCCAATTTAAAATTTTAACTTTTTCTTTTTATTCGAAGTCAACGGATATTGAGATAGACATGTGCTATTCTTCTTATTTCTCCTCAATCAGTAGTGATATTTTCCGCTTGCACTCTGTAATATTGCCAACAATTCCTTTAATTTAAAATAAAATCACACACCCTTCACACTTTTTTTAAATGGGGTTATAGTTTTTAGAAATATTTCTATCTTTCTGAAAAAAAAGATCATAAAAAGAACACTCTAAAGAATATATTAAATAGAGGAAACTATTGTACGTTTTTTTTTCGAATATTCATTAGTTTCGGTTATTAATTTAAACTTAATCAAAAACACAAGTTTATTTTTATAAGCAGGATACATATAAGATATTTCACATTGAACTAGATCGACTCACTATAAACATATACGTATAAAACAGTGGGGTGTGCTGCGAAAACGTTTTTGTCTCAAAATCGACAAGTTTTATTTATGAACCTAAATTTTATGAATGGATTTTCCTTCTTCGATATGCATTAATTTTATACAAGCTAAGAAAGCCAATATTATCGTATTTGTTTTCGTTATTAATTGTCTTCGTTTAAGTCCGATGCTTTTGTGAAGTGTATTTAAGCTTCAGTTCGAACAAAATACAATTGTTCTTTATTTGTGTTGTAATAATAGTCGTTTTTTACATGAAAGAATGAAACTAAATGAATCAGTAACGTAGCACGGACAGTGTGGTTAGGGTCGGAAATATTGAATGCATTTTTTTTTTGTACTAAAGAAATTACCACATAGACAGGCGGGCGATTGTGAATTACCCCAATTCCCAGGCAAGGAAGAACGGATATTGAAATTGAATACTTTGTTTCGTGCCACTGAATTACTAACAAAACATAGTTACATTCTTGTAAGACAGGTGGCCAGTTTTGGTGTACATGTTTCCACATAGTCATGTTGTTTGAAAATTTTAAAAATAATCTGTTTTTAGTGTAACTATGCTTTATACAAAACAAGAAATATAATTAACTTCGGTGGAACCGGTGTAGAAGTTTCCGCCATCCAACAACATATAGCTATAGAATTATGCATCTGATTTAAACAAAAGTAAGTACAGGTACATACGAGTTCCTATATACTTAAACTTAAATTTATGTCGCACATATCAATTACGTACTAAGCCGTGCCGTTTCAAGTAGGCAATGTTTTGCATTGTTTATCTTTTTTGCTTTAGTCTTTCTTAAGTCACTTTAACTTTGTAGACAGCATGACTCCAAGCCATAGATGGCACGACTTTAAAGCTCTCACATTACTGCAATGCGGAGATGGACGTACAATTCACTTACTTCATCCAGATTGATTTACAGGTGACTTTTCAACAGAGATATTTGGAAAAATTTACCATAAACCATAAAGAAATCTGAAGGGCAAATATTACAGGTAGCTAATATGCACTTCACAACCCGTGCTTTTTCTCTGCTCTGTTCTATGTTTTTTATTAATACATAACTGACTATTAACAAACAACATCCTTTCCCACACTTAATTTAATGTTTTTAATATTTTTTTTTTCATATTTAGTGTGATTATCGAATGCAATTCAATTTTAAACTTAATTTCATATTTCACATGATGCTATCGAGCCGTATGGCTTTGTATTGGTAAGTTTTTGTGGGTAGAACAAAAATAAGGACATATGTAATTATATTATTACTTACGTACATACACTCAATTATTTGTTGTTCAGCATTTGTGGTTTACACTTGATTGACGCCAGATGTGGCAGCGTGCTCAGCGGAAGGTTAAGGGCAGGAAAGGGTATACGATATATTAAAATATTGTGCGAAAATCGGAACATTTCTAGATTCCCCTAATACATACGCTGCTCAAGTTTCGAAAAAAATTTAGATGCCAATATTCATAGAAGTGCTCCAACATGTTAAGCAGCAACATGTCGTGGGCGTATTTTTCCTCCCGTCAATATTACCTTTTCTTCTATAACTTTAATGCATTCAACGAATATGATGCAACATATATAATTGCGGTTCGCTGTTGCTAACTTTTAATATCATTTGATTTGAAACATTTGTTTATTTTTATATTGATTACTATTGAAATAACTTGAGAAATTATAGGTAACAAACTGAATCACGCCCCCTCTCCCCTATTGTATCATAACAAATACAGGATCCCCCACCCTCCCTCTTCGCGTTACGTATTACTAGAACGGTATCTAAACACATAATATGAAATGTGTGTTACAATTTTACTCACTCAGTTTTGAAGAAATTCCCATTAGTTGATTATATAATTGACAATATAAGCTTCTCTTGGCTTTGATTTAAAAAGCACCACCAACTTTTAGGCACACCACAATAGGAATGTTTGTCGCAAATTTTCATACTTTTCAATATTAGCATCATCTAGATGGCTTATAACTAATACG
Organism: Leucophenga montana; assembly: GCA_035044765.1. Taxonomy (NCBI): domain Eukaryota; kingdom Metazoa; phylum Arthropoda; class Insecta; order Diptera; family Drosophilidae; genus Leucophenga; species Leucophenga montana. Next base: position 16,919 of record JAWNNQ010000769.1, read on the forward strand.
ATTTCATTCATCATCATTGGTCATCCAGTTATTTTTTGTTTTATAAAATTATAAAGACTGAAAAAGATACAGAATCAGCTTGAGAAAGGTGTAAGGGTATTAAGAGTTACTAAACTAACGTTTGCAGAATTTTTACTTGTTTTTTAGTTAAAAAGTGTTTTATTATAAATAATATTGATTTTTTCTCTTTATTGAAAACACTTTTTAATCAAGATTCTTTTGGTCTTTTGAGTAGTAAACAATAGTAAAAATGTTTGTGTCCTTTTAGGTAAGTATTTAATTAACAGAGGCAGATTTTTGGAAAATAATGATGAAAATACCAAATTTGTCTGTTATTTGAAGGTGTTCCAATTATTTTTAATATATACTTACATTTTAGAACAACTTTTTTGTATACCGACACATAATGGTTTACAAGCCCAAAATATTTCAAAGCGCAAAATTCTCTGGAATTGGCAATATGTATGCAGTGAGAAATACATCAATGAAGTCACAAGCGAATAATTGACGGCAAAGATGACAAAAGGCGTGCCTAAGTGGCAAAATTGCATTTGCAAGCGAAGCAATAAGATGGATCAACATATAGTTACATATGCATGTGCTAACCTAGTGTGACAACAGACGTCCCAACATTGTATTTAAGTGGCCACTTAGCATATACTTGTACTGCTACTATACTGGTGGATGTATCTCGCTGGAAAGTGGCAAAAATTGCACGTTTCTTCAGATGAAGTTTACCTTTGCTATTCGTCTCATTTTTCAGTTGCTGTATCTACATAGTAAGCTAAACGATGAAACTCTCTGACCAGTGACAGGTTCAGTTATATTCGAATTGAGTTTTCCACCAACCATATCCCATTTTATTTATAAAAGCCTATTTCAGTATATAATGTAATGTAATGTAATGCAATAATGTATTTAAATACGAGGCATATCCAGAAAGCAAGTTTAGTGAGACTCTCACGGTCGGGGGGATTTTATTTTTGTCTTGTTGGCAACACTACAGTGTAGCCTGACTTCTCCGGTGAGACCGGTTCGAGGTCAGTACGTTGAGAACTGTCGACGCGACAACACGTTTCGTGAACAATATCAATCCATTCTCCCGCCAAGTGCGAAATACGCGGCGTCATCATTTATCTCGTTTGGAAGGAAAAACCTCCGTTTGAGATTTATAATGAGGTGAAAACTGCATATGGTGATAAAGCTATGAATCGTACGAGTGTGTACAAGTGGTGTCACGAGTTTAAAAACGGTCGTACGTCTGCGCATGATGATCAGAGGAGCGGAAGACCTTCAATTGTGACTGACGAAATTGTGGAAAAAATCGAAAATGCACTCCGTGACGATCGCAGATTGACTGTGGATGAACTTTCTGCGATGTTTCCGCAAATTTCCAGATCTCTACTACACAAAACAATCACAGAAACCCTCGGATATCGGGTCCCAAAGGGTTGGCGGGTAACTACTTCGAGGTAAACATCAAAAAATTGATACCCCGCTTCACCACCTGCATAGAGAGGAATGGCGTCTTTGTCGAAAAATAGCTTACATTATGTACTAAAGTATCACGTAATTTTTTATGAAAATTTTTGATATCAAAAAAACTTCATATAAAAAAACGTTGTCAAACAACAATCAAAAAATTTTGGCAAGAACTGTTTTTCATCGAGTACTCGGATAACAAAAACGTTTGCTACCGAAAACACTTTATATACTCAAAAAACAGATGACAAACAGTGTGACCTTCTGCATCTCCGTCAGAAAACCCCAAAGAAAAATCAAATTGTGTGAACTTTTCACCTAATAAATATCTGATTTTAGTATTTCATGTTGATTTGGGAACAGTGTTTTTCGTTTGTTTGACATAGCAGATATAATTAACAATTTCATAATCAAAAATTTTCATCGATCTCAGTATTGGGCTTTAAATAAAAAATGTTAAAACCTACAAAAATTCAGTACACTTACTTTCCGGATATGCCTCGTAACTTCGGATTACCAACAAAATGTGATACTCATATGCCAGTGGTCGAAATCGTCCGCAATATTTGCAACATCATTAATCACAAAATAAACAAAAATCTCGACGAAAAATTTAAAGAAAAAAAAGTAATAAGTAAATGAAATGTTTGGCATGGAAATGAACGAAAACTTGAATGGATAAATGATTGCAAAACGAAAATCTGTGCTGAAAGCCTAAGAGTGGTTCAGGCACTAAGCCGTACTATGGCGCCGACGACGATCATAGAGCATGGATGAAAAGCGGCTTGTGGCGGCAATAAAGCAGAACGAAATTAATGATGAGCTTGGGGAGATTTCCTTTTTCAGACTTCACAATGTAAAATGCAAAACAACAACTAATCCGTTGACACCATTCGAAGAAGCTAAGCGCTGAACTTTGAAAGAAAAAAAAGAACAACAAATCTTCATCGATACAGAAGTCCAAAAAGTAATTTGTCAGTTTTACAAATAAATCAATCAATGAATAATGATGGTGATGCCCTATTGATGCTGCAGCGTATCCGCTTTTTACGATGGAGTGCGGTAAAGAGAAAAACAAATCAGTGTGTATATCTATGCCTTAAATTTATTTCAATAATTTTATGAAGTCGCATGAAATCCAGATTTAAGTCAATGGTAGTTTTCAAATGTTTTAAAGTTCTCCTTTCAACTTGTACGAGTACGCTTTGAGTTTTCTTGCTTTGCTACCCCGATGTCCTTCTGTTTCCATTGCTGTTAATGAACAACGCAACCTTTTAATGATACCTTGTGCCATATTGTTGTCGTTGCTGCTGTTGTTATTTATATTTCGAAGTTGTTGTTCCTGCAGGCAAACTTGGCAACCCCCTTATACACCATTTGTTCCTTTATACTTTTTGTTTCAATGCAAAAAGCGGCCGCAACGAATTTGTTTAACGTTTTTGTTCGTCGTCGGGAATTTGACATTTCCAAACATAGTGTGTTGTGTCGAGGGGTGCTATGAACCACACTCTACCACTGAATGCAGACAGCTGCATCGCACTCCCTAATGACAGGAAAATGCATTCTGGGGAAAGCTGTTGTTGTTATCGTTACTCATTCTTCATATTGTTAGCAAGAGTATCGTACTGCTATTTTATCACTTTTATCTACATAGTTACATTGGCTTCTCATTCGCTTATACTAGTACATACAAATATGTTTCATATATAGGTACTACATAAGTACTTTCCGTTTGTAAGGATTGCATTTTAACCTATTCAAATCTTAAGTTTTTATCCGATTTGAAACAAACTTGGAATATACTTGTGTACTTTAGGTAATTAATTACAAGCCAAATCAACGACAACAACTGAATGTGTGCAACAATTTTTATAACCTGTACGGGACAGGAACAAAAGTATCATAAGTTTATGCGAATGTATGCACCAGGCAGAAGTAGGCATGCTAGACTCCATAAAGTCCATCTGTCAGTCCGTCTGGATGTATGAGACAACATGTCCCAGGAATTACAAGTACTACAGACTTAAAACCTGGACTTGAACTTTGTTTTAATTTTTTATTAATTATTTATTTTTTTTTTTTTTTATAAAAAAAATTTACATTCAATATATCGATAATGTATATAAGGTAATTTTAAAATTACATAATATATATATATATATATATATATATATATATATATATTTTATATATATATATATATATATATATATATATATATATATATATATATATATATATATATATATATATATATATATATATATATATATATATATATATATATATTATATATATCAAATTCGGTTATATACTGTGAGCGTAGCAGCCGTCACAAAAAAATAATTGCCTATTAATATGTAAACATATAAGCTTTCATCGAGTCAACACGTGCATTTCCAATTTGTGCCCAAGTAAAGAAATTAAAGTGGTTCAAAATTGAGTTCTATGTTAAATAAAACCATCACAAAAAAAAAAAAAAAAAAAACAGAGCCTTGGCCACAAAGTACTAAACTGTGAACCGCATATAGACGACAACGAAAAAATCAACAAATTCCATAAATTCGATGCAAAATATCTAAACACAATTACAGTTTGTGAATTAAAGTCGGAAAATGTTAGGACTGAATCACACGAATGAATAGAAATGAATAATAAAATCTAAAGCAGCATTAAAAACTCTGCCGCTTCCAGCAAAAACAGCTGATGTGCATCGGTTGTGTACCAAGATGTTTCTTTAGAATGTTTTGTACAAAAAGAAATTCAGGGAAGAAAACGGCAACAGGCTACTCTAGCATTTATTGTGTCAGTTGGTCCCAAAACACTAAGACTCAATCGCCATGAGGCATTCCAATATACACAGCCACATATATAGTATATACAAATATATATAAAAGGAGGCTGTAGGCACCAGGTGTAGCTTCTTGAGTATGCGCCACTCGTTTCCAGTTGAATATACAACATATGTGTATATGTACGTACATAGTCATATGTATTGCTGATGCGAATGCGTTGCTGAGACTGCTGATGAGTTCTGCTTTTCTTGCAGATAAATTTAAATTTTTATTGGTAAGTCTGTCTGCCGGTTCTGTTTGGGTCGGTTGTTCGCTGGTCCTTTCTGTGTAGTTCACAAATTCGTTGTTTTTTTTTCAATTGAATGCTTTTCTTTTGCTCTATTCAATATTTTTGCTGCATTGCGTACAGTTTCAATCAAAGTCTTTTTCCTTTTGGCTTAAGTGCCTTTCAGTTTGTACATCTGCAGAATTCCACTATTTACTTCATTTCTGCATACAACAATGTAAAAAATATGAGGTAAAGGGAAATCACATAAATTAGTTCTGTTTGGTTTTTGTCTTCGTTTGCTTATTGCAAATATTTTATTTGTATCTTTTGTTTGATTGTTTCAATCTATTCTTATGCAGTACCTTCAGTACTTGCATAGCGCACATGGAAATCAGTTAGACATAATATTTTTAACTGGGTAACAAATATGATTCAGAAGGTGTATGTATGTATACGTGTATTCATTAAAAAATGTATTAGAAAATACGAGATGAAAATATCAATCTAGTTGTATTTTGAACCCAAGAGCAGATGAATGAAAACATCTGTCACGCAATGCAATCTGGTTCGTAAAAATGGCGCGAGCCGGGCCAAGTCTTTGAATCAGCAAAGCACCCTAATATCATTTCGGCTTGATCAACATAACAACAGCAGTAAAACTCAACAACGTATCTTGCAGCAGGACTGACGCGATTGGGGTGTGATGCAACAGCCGCAATATGATCATTATTAATCTCTACTACCTGAGAGAACTCCAGAGTAGACCAGAGCTATGCTGGCCAGTTCGCTCGCAGAGGTCTTTGAACTCTATTAGGTTTTCGTGTCAACAACCAGTCCTTAATTCAGGTAGACAAATGAAATGGTTCTACTTTTTCATCTGAGCAAAAGTATTGAGTTACGCCAAAGCACGTATGCAGCGTTAGTATTTGTATATGTAAATATAGCAAGCCTGATTTATAACTACACATTTAAATTATGTTTATTATAAAAAACTCTTATTATGGTCAGAATATGTATACAGGATATATTTTGTTTGTTACAATGTTAAAATGTATGTAATATAGTGAAAAAATCTAATATAGAAGAATCGATCTAGCCTCGTTCGTACATTCGTCCTCTTGTCTGATAGATTTGTTCTTAAAGACTATAAAACTTAGAGACACCAAACTCTCAGTATAAACTCTACTAAAAGTTTCTCTTAATATTTATTTCCTCGCAGCAGCTTATCGCAGTGCAGGGTAAACCGTAGTTTGGCACCCAACAGCTCTTAAAGGTGTTTAAATTAAATTAATAAATCAATTTTTTTGGCGATTACAGATATTGACTAAATGAAATATATTTTACGAATGATATTAACTTTCAGCGAACGTGTCAACTTTTGTCCAACAAATTATTAACATTGCACTGATATCGGGACACAGTTTAAACATTCGAATTGGAAGCAGATCTGTTTCAATTGGCAATGATCTGCTTATGCTGAAAGTATTGTGAAATAGAAAATAAAATGATATAGAAATAATTATGAAAGTTTTCACTTTAGACCGTGTTAAGTAAACTTCATGATTGCTTCTTTGATTGAAAGCTGAGTTAATTCCGATCTCGAGAACTATTAAGTCCAGATACACTAAGTTAGTATATATTATATATCCCCTTGTGCCTCCTCATACTGGATGAAGTGATGACTGAAACTACCAATAAATCATACGGGTCATAATCGCATCAGACGGATGGACAGACGACTCGTCGCGGAATATATACATACTTTATTTCGTCTTCGACGATATACGTTATTCAATACGTTACTTACGTTCAGTACAACCAACCTAAAACACCCTGCTTATAAATATTGTTTGTGCAGCAATAAACAAAACTGTACATTTAAACGGAGGTTATGGACGTCGCTTGGAATTTTTAACTTAGTATGATCAGCTTAGGAATACTGCAAGTCTCTATACCGAATTTATGGTCAATATCTCAACAGACACAGACGGGCAGACACATAGAATGATATCTAGTCTTTGTTTACATTTTCTTTGCTTGAAATGATGGCGTAAGAAGTATGTACAATCTGATTTCATAATTAATTAGGAGAAGAACTCATAACCGCTTCTGTCGATACTAACAGCAGCGAAATAATCAAAAGAATAAAATACGTCAAATCGGTACCTTTACTCAATTTCGTAATAATCAGTTTACGAAATTTAATCAATTGAAATTTAATAATATGCTTTATGGGGTCTCCGATGCTTTCTTTAATGTATGCAGTAAGTGATGAGAAGTATTAACTATGAGTAGGTATATGGAATAGAAAATATTTACATCATTTCACAAAAAAAAAAAAAAAAATTACATGAATTTTGATTATGTAAGCGATAGCGGCAAAAAAATTCATACATTGCAGAAACAAAATCTAAAAGGCATTTAGTGCATTTTTGACGTCACTCAAATAACATGAATTCTAAGTAAATAGACAAATAATAACAATACTACCCTACCCAACTCATTCAAATAAACACCCACAAAAACACAAAACATGTTTTTGAACAGAATGCATAAACGAGGAAGGGAAAATCATGGTGCATTGAAAACTTGTCCGTTGATCCTAACTGCAAATTCGTATTGCATGTTATCCTTTGGGATTTCAAATAGTGCCTTTTCAACTTGTTGTTGCTGCTCTGTGTAAGCGTCATCAACAAAGGATGTGTATTTGAGTGCTAGTGTACGTGTGACTAGATGCGAATTTTGGGTTAGTGTCATTTATTTGTGTTCGTATAGACTATTTATTTTGATTTTCATGCAAGACAAATAATCAACAAAGGCAAACATTCAGTCAGCGAAATCAATTGAGCTCCACTACAAATCTATGGTTCGAACGGAATCTTAAAGTGGGTAAAGGGTATTTCGAATTGTATCACTCTTGACAGCAATGTTCTTTCTTGATTCATTTTGTTGGGATATATACAGCAGCTGCACGATTTTAAATTTCATGCGAAGGGTATAATCGTTGCAGTTACACCTAAGTTACCGATTTTGCTTGTACTTTTTGTATATACCCTTCATATAGAGTGTGAAAGGAATATTATAAGTTTTTTTTTTTAAATTTTGTAACACATTTAAGGAGGCATCGGAGACTTCACAAAGTATCATATATTTATGCACATACAAATTGTCATCCCACATCATTCTGTGGATTATTAGTTTTAATAACGAAAGTTGTATTTATATATCCCGAATTTTAAATATTATTGGCTGATACATTACTTAAAAAAAAATATTTTCTACATTTTTGGGTAAGTACAAATGTATCAAGAAAAGTTAAATTATATCGGCTGCTTAACTGTAAAATTTATGTGTATGTCGAGTAAGCTTTGCGTTACGGTCGACTTAAGTTGAAACATTTTTTTTTTTTTTATTAATCCTGTAAGTGCATTTTTCTTTTAAAAAAATACACTTTTCAATAGACTTAAGCAACTGCAGTTTAATACATATAAACGACTTGGTATAAGTTTACTAACTGCAATCAAGAGCCTCAGAAGTTCTAACAGGTATGGTTTGTCACTCTAGCGAACGTGCCACGATTTTCGCATAGATAGGTACATATTTATGTATGTGTGTACAATGTATATTGTATCGTACAAGATACTCCGGCTTTAGGCTTACTATTGCAGCGACGTGACTTTTAATATAATTACATATGCATGTACATGTATGGATCTATGTATGTGTAGTGCAGAATCAGTACCAGTCGTGTGAAGCCTGTTTGTATGCATGAGCAAGATGCTAAACGTTGCAAGTCATGAGTCAATTTTGCAAACGTTTGTGGAACTATCATACTCGTATACCGCGAATGCAACTGTAACAATGAAAATCAGCATGATTTAATCGGACTTGTGTAAATAGAGTGAGAGATACAGAAAATGTGCAGGAAAGAGAGCAAGAAAAAGATGCACCCTGGAGTTACATGAAGAACGGATGCATTGCTTATACATACATACCCTTATATGAATTAGTTTGCTCTGCACGTTTGATTGAAATTGCCAAAGTCGTCGCGTTTAAACTAAATACATTCGCTGCCTGACAGAAAAATGCTGACGATAATTCAGCTACTGTTGCTGATCTGGCACAAGTAAAGTCTGGATTTTAAAATAACTTGCAACCATTTGCTAGGGTTTAACAAGTTTTTTTTTGTATTCAAGTTAGTGATTGTTGACTAGTTGTTTCATTTAAATAGAAATATATAGACTTATTAGAATTTTTGTACTTGTAATATTGTTTGTAATATTCATTATTGACGTGCGGAATAGCCGTCAATTGGTTTACTTAACGCATGTACTTGTAAGCGAACACATTCTTCAGCGCCTGTGACTGTCATGAAATAAAAAATTCGGTCGGCACAAAGGGTCTATTGGGCTATACTAGTATTTATAGATTTACCATAGCCTATAAATAATGTTAGTTCTATATTTTCATGTATTTATCGTTGAGAGCCTTAAACAAACATTTAAAGCAATTCTTGCCATATTTTGCGAGAACCCCTGCATCTCACGTTTTTTAAAATGTCCAGAAACAATCATGTTTGAAAAATGGCTTTAGTTTTCTTGTTAATTTTCATTTAGAAAATGTGCATTCCACTAGGGATTAAAGCATTCAACTGATTAAAAATTCAATTTGTGCCACTTTTACTGGGAATCACTCTAACTTTTGGTTTGTCAAATCTAAACGGCGCATGGCTCATGTGAAAAATATATGCTATGTTATGACGTATTTATCTCTTATACAACGCCATGGAGCATTCCAATTTCCAAGTTTAAGAAATAATAAAGTTACTCCTTGAAAAGATAATTGTCCAGAGAGTATTAAATCAGTCGAAATCGTTCAGTCGTTTCGGAGATTATCAAACAAACAAACATATAAAGAAAAATAGATAAACATTTTGATAACGGGTGTTACGGTGTTGATAACGTACAAATATTGCGAACATTTTCATTTTATAATCACTTGACTTTATAAATTTGCTTCTTTTAGAATTTTCTTACTAATTTATTTATTTATATTTTGAACTTTGAAGGATTTACTTCGATTTCAAAAGTTTATTATGAAACTAAACATGTGTTTTGATATGTGTTTTTTCTTGGCATTTGTGGTCTCAAAAGGTAACAGATAGGTTGAACAGCACACAGACAAGTCGACGGACAGCGAGTGGTTGATGCCAAACAGAAACCAGTTGCACATGTTTGGTTTGGTTTTTGCCATCTCATGCCATCCTACACCCCTGCAGCTTGCTGTTGCTTTAACTCAACCCTTGTTATACTCGTAGTTGTTGGCGTCCGTCAGAGGTGCAGGCACACGCTCGCTCGCATAAATTAGTTCCAAACGAAAAGATTCTTTCTTTATAATGATCTCACTTTTCGGGTTCGGTTTTTCATTTTATCTATTGCAACAAAATGCTAGTTACTTGCAAAGCTGAATACGTTATGAGGCTAATACTGGCTTGCCGCACGTGGCAACCGGTAACCCTTGTCGCCTAATGCGGCTAATGACTTCGATATTGTCACGCGTCGCATAACGAACGAAAGAGCGAGCAAATTATAATTCGTTTTTGCATTGGGCGTTCTAGTGCGGTTTAAAATACTATACTTTAATATCGTAATTCAGAAACAAAGTAACACCTTGGTCGCCATACTACGACTTGAGATTTCACTAGCTACGCTATTGCAACATTTCCGGTTTGTGGTAATATATTGAGATCGAGACCCGGATATGTACATATACAAGTAGCTGAAGGGAAGTAAAACGATAAAGCGAAACCCTGTTTTAATAAAGCACTCAGCATATTCTGAGATACGCAAGTGGAGTACAATATTCAATGCCAACGATACAATGGCGAACACGAGCAGGATTCTGAGGTCTGAAGCATGTTGAATAGACTGTGGTAGCATACTATTTTGACAAAAAAAAAAACAAACAAAAAATAAATAAATAAATAAAACAAAAAATGTACAAATTAAAACACGAAAAAATCGTGAACTTCAGTGGAATCGAAATTATAATACTCTTCAATAATAACTTTTCATAGTAAGAACAATAATATCAAGAGAAATGTAAATTTGGTGGTTCTGTATTCGGTTCCATGGTTCCATTTATACGTACAGATCAAGTTTAAAATTGTTAAATAAAGAAAAACAAAATGATTTTTTTCATATAAATTTCAAAAAGTGGTCTGTGACATGCCACGTCAAGAAATAAAAAATCCAAACAAAAACTGAAAAGTTGGCGACTGGTTTGCTCAGGAGTTTTGTCTTGTAACATGTATTATCAGCATAGTATAACATGAAGTTTCCAGACTTAGTTGTATATCAATATATACAAAAGCTGAGTATCAGAAACAGGAGACAAACTGACAGATAGTTAGTCAGACAGTCACGATCTCGATCGTCGATTTGTTTTTATTCGTTACAAACTTCGTGATAAAATTGATATACTATTCTCACATTGTTTGAGTATTATAATATGCATACAACTGCAAAAGGAGAGGGTGTAATATTTCCGTTGTCCTTGTTCCAGTCCAGCGATTGTATATGCTGTGCTGTTCGCCGTGCATAATTTGATCCACAGTCCGTCGTGGACGCGTGCCATACATCCTAAGAAGCCATATGTCCAAAAACACCAAATCGAGCGGTCGTAAGCAGTTGTATGCTTAAGTTCTACCAAACTGCACCTACTTACTAATTTATTATAGGTTACACTTCACTCGCTTTGTGTCTACGTTGCGTGGCACGATCGGATCGCATCAGCTTCGGCGATTGCGCGTGTCCAATGCAAAAGCAAACGAAGCGCAACAACGTGCCTTATGCAACTGGCATTTTTTAATGAATATCCTTTTAAATAAAGCAATGAATTTTAGTTTCTTTTTTAGGAGTCGACTAGTATACAGTTGTTTCGTTATTTTAACAGGAAAACTTTTAAACTGTGTTGCTTACTCGTGTTATACTATACTCGTAGTCACCGGTAAGGTTCGGTGAGTTTTATGTTCACTAGACGATATAGTACTTAGGGGTAGGTATAAGCATATTTTGTGTTATTTCTGCATTTAACAAAATTTTCTTATAAAGTTCATTTCTTTGTGTTTTTGGTATTAGTATGGCTTCGATTGTAATTAGTATCTGCTTCAGTACTTTTGAAATATCTACAGATGGTATATACGTTAGAAGAACATTTCCGACTAGGGATCGTTGTTTGATCTTTAAAGTGGAGAGTAAGAAGCCTTACTTAAAAAAATATGAAGTAAACATTTTGATAGGCTTCCCTTTTATTATTTGTGTGTATGTTTTCAGTTCAAACGACATTTCAAATCTTGAAGTAACCTAAACTGTTGTCCAAAGTAAATATTGGGATCGAAACAAAGAGAAACAAAGTAATAAAAATAATTTGCTAATAATTCAACTACTTAAATCCTGAAAATAAACTAGTTGTAAAATATATGTAACAGCGAAAGAGATAGACCTCCTAATGAATAAATTCGTGATCACCTCGATAAGACGTCCATCCGTCTGACAACCTATTCGCTTGTTATCTACAATTCGCACGAATCTTAAATCTTAGAAATTTAGATCTGATTAATACGCGCGCGGACACGCCCATTATGTTTAACAATTATTTGTATTAGAATTTGAAATGTTGCAGGGTTTAGTTTTTTTAAAAATGCTTTCTGATTTTTTATTTATACCTAGATATGCACATCGGCGTATTTTTAGAACATATTCAATCATGCCTCTTCACCCCTCACTATGTGGGGTAGCATATAGGGACTTCGACTTGCTTCGAATGCTTTGACTGGATTTTCATCGTCATTTCTTCTTGCCTTCCTCACCACAGCTGCAACTTTTAATTTGTGGTCTTGTGACTTACAAGTGTTGCATTTTTATACCCTTCACACATAGTAAGAAAAGTATATTATCAGTTTATTCGACAGTTTGTTACGCATTCGAGAAGTCATCGGAAATCCCACAAAGTATATATATCTTTGATCAGCTCGATGAGACGAAAGGATCTACACATTTCTCTCTGAATGTTGATTCGCATTTTCAAAAACAAACTTTTGAGATATCTAGCTAAAACCCGGTATGGAAGTTATTTTGATATGGTGGCATTTTATAGATGGATATTTAACATATAAGTATATAAAAGGGCTTGTTATTCCTACTTATAGTGGTAGCACTATACAAACGTTTTTTAAATTTTTTTTTTCAAGGTTGGAAGAAATAACTGCTAGACGTTGTTTTTTTTATTCCTTGGTTAGAATATCTGACATCTACGATTAAAAATTTCGTGTGAAGGATATTAAAGCTATGGTTCCACCGAAGTTAACGTCTTTTCTTGATTTATTTTACTTTATGTTTGAGAGCTTTCGATGGCAGTGCCGGTTTCGGCTTGATATTCGTGAGTTTGTGGTATTGTTGGTTGAGCATGTTTCCTTGAACAATTTTTGATTGAGATTCTGTCGGCACGTTTTTCAATTGCAGCAACAAAAAGGAATAACTTTTTGAGTAAATTTTACAGTAAAATTACAGCGGCAAGACTTTTCGAAAAATTTAACTTAACAAGGTCAACTAACATTTGACATGATTTCCAAAGTCATTTCCTTTCCAACATTCCACGCGATTCAACAAATCAATGCAATGCAACAAGACGAAGCAACACATGCCAATTTATTCAGAATTTCCCTCCCATTTTATAGGAGCTAAAGCAACAATTGAGTGAAAGAGCACAGCACAAAAAAAAAAAAATAACTCGCTCACGCTACCCTGGGGCGACATGCAACAATTTTAGTGCCAATCCTGCTCTAACACGAATTAATGAAACAAAATGGAACTGAAACTCTGTTGAATGGCTGATGAGCACATGCCACGTGGAACACTTTAATTACGAAACAGGAACCGCAGTAATACGGAAATCGCTGCATGACTAGTATGCTGTGCATGTTTCACTCCTTTGTGAAAAACTCAATGCGAAGTTATTGTCCTTTTTGTGTTGTTGAGACAGAAAACGAGTGTTCGAAAAGAGAACACTACCCGAAGTCACTCTCCGAGCGAATGAGCGAATTCGCCGCACCAATCGAATGAATGACATCAAATAAAAAATCTCTTCACTAGGTGAAAACCAAGTGACGAAAGCCTACTTACAAAACTTATGAGATCAATTTCGTAAAGAAGATTTGTATTTTACACTTATTTGTTGAAACTGATTGTAATATGTAATAGAACGTTAGGGTCATATATATGGTTTTCTGTTGAGAGTACCCATTTTATTATATATTACACGCTCTTAGTCATTTGTCAAACATATAGCTGATATATTTTACACATGAGCAGTTAGAGCTATAACTTGTAGATAATAAGTATATGCTGCAAACTAAAGCTTTACAAAAAAAGTTTAGTATCTTTTTAGCCCTTCCGTCGTTGTGCCACATTGTGCTGCATATTAATTCTAGTAATTATATATATACGATTTTATTTAACCCAAAAAATATTTTTTTGCAAACATTTCTGTTTTTATTTCATATATTCACGCTTAAATACATATGAATGCATACAAATGAATTTACACACACAGATACACACGCAGATATAATGTACATATCAGATAAGCACACATTGTATTTATAACAGATATAACCGATGTGCACATAATGTGTATAACACATATAACATATTATTATTGGGACCTTGAATTAATAATGAGCGTTTCACACAAGAGGCCACCGCTAGTATATGAACCACTATTCGGGTTTCCAAATTCTTGCCGGTAAAACCTATGCTCAATGAGCGTCTTTGGCAGCTTCTGTCATTTGTTTGAAACGTAAACAACAATATTAAATATTGCCTCGAAAATGTCGAATGTCGTACCAGATAAAGTGTTTTTGCGTGAAGTTCTTCTTCATTACTTTAATATGAAGGAAAGTGCAGCCGAGGGTCATCGAATCTCAGTGGAAGTTTACGGTGAGCATGCTCTATCTGAACAATCGTGTCGGAGGTGGTTTTGGTCGCTTTAAAAGTGATGATTTTGAGCTGGAAGATAAGGAACAGTCGGGTCAACGCAAAGAGTTTGAAGACGAAGAATAGGAATCATTGCTCCATGTGGACCAATGCCAAACGCTTCAGGAGTTGTCAGAATCATTGGGAGTGGATGAGTCAACAGTCAGCAAACGTCTAAAACCCATGGGATTGATTCAAAAGCATCCTTTGCAAAGCCGAATTTTCGTCGATGTGTCGATGATTGGATTGCCTCAAAACACGAGTCTTTCTTCCGAGCTGGTATCCGAAAATTTGCAAAATGATGGGAAAAAGTTGTGGCCAGCGATGGACAATACTTTGAATATTATATTTGTTATATATTTGTAACAATTTTTGCACAATAATATTAATTGAAGGTCCCAATATTATTATTGTCACAAACAGACACGTGCTTGAGTAAGCTCATATAAGCTTAATTCTTGACATTTCAAAAATATAATTTTTAAAATTTATTTTGATTTACAAATTTTTGATTAGTGATGTGCTATGCCAACTAAGGGTTCTTAAAGAATATTTGAAAGACCTTTCCAGTGACACATTACATGTTCAAAAATACATTTTATTATGATAGTCCACCAAATTATGATTTCCACCAAAATACGCTGTTTTGAGAAAAGCTGCAGAGCAAATGATTTTTAGTTTTGTGTACTGTAACCCTGGTTTAAACAAACACATACAAACGCACACACACATTAACTCGACAAAAACAACAAATAGTAACTTTTGAATAGGTGGACCTAAATTTCTAAACAGAACAATTCGTTTTTAAATATATACGAGTATTTTGATATTTCCTGATCGTAAGACCTTTTTAATGTTATATAACATGTCTCGATTCTAATGCTTGTACTGGAGCCATACTAATGTGGGCTTTTGTCACTTGCGTGGACTATTGTCCACAATGATGATGCTCGGTAATTTGTTTAGGGGTTGTAGTGAAACTACATGTTTCGTGCTCTTTCCACGTGTTCCGGTCGTTCGTGCTGTACGTTTGCTAGGGGTTGGCAATGTTGCGCCTGACGCTTATAAAAGGCAAGTATTTTCATATTGGCATTTTCATAAACCTTCAAGGGTTGCTTACGTTCGGTTCGCATTTCTTATCTTCTCTCTTATATAATATTCTCTTGTACGGATCCCTAAGTTATATTTTCCCTACAAAATCAATCTTTCTAAACAACAACTATTTTCCTCCTTTTCTTACTAAAACTACTTTACTCGGCTCGTTTTACTTTGTTTTCCTAAAAAATAAATTAAACACGCAAATACCTTTAAAAATCAAACAAGTTGTTAAAAATCCAACTTATTAAACTTTGTTAAATATTCAAAAAAACTATATTAATAAAAAAAATAATAATAAATAAACAATAATAAAGATAAAAATCAAAAAAAAAAAAAAAAAACAAAACGCGCAACAAATATATTGAACGCAACAAAAAAAAATTATAATAATGATTACAACTCTACGAAAATAAATTAAATAATAATAAAACACATAACTTTAAAAATTAATTAAAGAAAAAATCATAGTGTAAGCATTAATAAAAAAAAAATCGATAAAAATATTTCGAAGTGTCTTAAAAATGCAACGAAAACTTAAATATAATTAAGGAAAACGATACACTGTGGCCGAAGGCAAAATAATTTGTCTCGGGAAAGTTAAAGTTCGAACTTGAAATGTGCAAAGTGGCTGTGGGCAAAACATTTCATAAAATGCCATATAGTTAAAAAAACGAGAACCTTAAGTTTCGTCGAGCAAACTTTTTTTTGATCTCAGAAAATAGAAATAATAACAAATACTTCCGTTTCCGCTTTGCAACGACAATAAAAATAAGAAGAACATCGCATATAACCAAACCAAATTTTCAAACTTTCTGCTCGAACGAAAGTAATAAAAGAAAATAGAAATTATTTCTACACTTACTTGAACTAAAAAACTTTTAACTTCGAACCTTTCTAAGTGAACAGATACGTAGCCCAACTTGACTCCTTTTGGCTGCGTTGCTCATAAATCAACTCCATCGCCACAAATTTCAATCTAGCAAAAAAAAAAAAATCGTTTCGAGTTGCTTTTGAATTGCCTCCTTTTGAAGTATACATAAGTTGAAATGCCGCGTTGCCTGATGGCCAAAAAATGGAAGGCATACCCCTGGCCCGACCGAACCGATGATAACTTACCACAAGACACGGAATCTGAACCGGCAGAGTCTATCAGAATCGGAACTGTGCAAAAGCGAGAACAACGCTCGTCTACGCCATGTGCTATTATAACTCCTGTATCGGAATCGATGTCGCCTATGCGCAGTAATATAACATCACAACATATGATCAAATCGCGCCGATCAACGTTAGACGACGATGAGGAGATCGATGTAGTCGGCGACAATGCCTCAAAGATTACGGTAATACAGTGTGCAAAGTCTGAACAGCAGCAGCAGCGTACAATAATTGTAACGGCAACAGGAGCAGTGACAACAACAGCTTCCAGTAGCAGCACGACAACAACAACAAACACATCTTCACCAACTGCGACGTGTTGGGGCCCATCGTCACCTACCGCGGGTGCCACAGCTCCAAGTCCACCACCACATTCACCGGAAGCCACACGGGGCTCTACGAGTCTCTACAATGGTGAGTAACTAAAAGGATTAAGGTTCTTGCTTTATATACGTACGTTTGTATATGTACAAATGATTGGTGTTAGGATTTGTTTTCCTGAATATCACGATTTTCCTATAACTAAGACGTAACCTGTATTCATAGTATTTTTCTGAAATTTGATAACCAAAGAAAATTAGTTCTTAATCATACGATTCAATTCAACTATTCTCACACTATGTGTATCATTCGTTTACAACTACAAATAATCGAAAGGAGCTCGGAAAATGAAATGTACATTTACTGATTGCCTGCACGTATTAACAACTTTCGATAAGGCAATCGATATCAATTGTCAATGTCAATGAGACAACGACAGCGTAAAAAAAAGAAGAATACATATACATACTATGAAAATGGTTGGGAGAACTAAAGTCGCTGCGAAAAAGGCATTCATGGTCCTAGTCAACTGAGCCAAGTCAAATGACGAAGGAATCCAACAACGTTTTGTTTGTAGGTTTCAACTTAAATTCATATAGGTGTAGAAAACGCGAATAAGAAGCAGAACAAACAAAGAGCAATAGCATAAATGCAGTTGGAACACCGAAAAAAGGGATTTAGCATTGCGTTGTGAACGATATTATTTTTCTTCACCCATTTATTTTTTTCAAAGTCAAGATAAGGACGAAAGCAAACCCACCGTATCTACTAATTGTGCTTTTAGCAAAATATTGACTTTTTATTCGTAGTGTACGCAATTTATGTGTACACATTATGCAATTCTTCGGTTTGACTATTTAGAGAAAGATCATTTTTCGTGATTTCTCTCCTCATTTCTTCCGAAATCGAGCTTATTCTGTGAAACTGTTTCGAAAAATAAAAAATAAAAATCAATAGTTGCGCATATGTAAAAAACAACAAGGACGAAAAGGAAAACAACAAACTTAAATCAACAACACCTGTTTCGCATTTATCAACAAGCGAATCTACACTAAACACTAGCGTCGGGTATAACAACAAACGAAAAGTGGGATGGTATTTCGCCTTATGTCGTCTGCATTATTCTGAAATCAGACATGGAGTGTTCGACCCCTTTATAATTCTAGACCGCCCGCCGGTACGAAGCTAGCGGTAAGTTTCAGCCAATTCACACACACGCACTAATGTAGCCCAACATACATAGCACGACGCCGAGGACAGCAGCGGTAGCTTGCTCCCTTTGACATTATGGTGCTTTTATTTCCTGGTTGACTAAAATTTGCGTCATTTCCGCATAGTGTGGCCGTATGTTCATAATCACGTTTGGCGTATTAGTTCATTTTTATTCTTGCTTATTTTCTATACCTCATTCCTCCCCTATCTCTTTCTCTAGATATGTTTTTGCATTTTAATTTACCAAATTGTAATTATTTTTGTTTGAACTGTTGTTATATTATGTACATATTTAATGTCTTGTATTTTGCTTCAAACATTTTTTTTTCTTTCTATTATGTACTTCTTTCGCATGCCCTTTTTAGGCTGACTTTGGAACTTAATTCGTTGTTGTTGCGAACTTTTGTTGATTTCCATCTGCATTTAGTATTTTCTTTTTTTTCAACATTTTTCTTCTTTATTTTCTGATGTCGCAGTAAGACACGCATTTCCGTTTCCGTTCTACCATCACTACCATCCGCCATTTCACTACCATACGGCAATAAGAGAAGAAAAATAGAAAGCGAGGGCAGTTCACTGATAATACGAGCAACCAGAATTTGTTTTGTCAAAACCTTTGCCTCTACATATTTCTATCGTGTTAATTATAATTCATCTCTACACGACTTCACTTTGATAAACTTTGACAATTTCATTGCTCTTAACTTAAAATTTTTATTTACAAAAAGGTTTTTTTTTGCTCGTATTGTTTTACAATCAACGCCAAATTGAAAATACATGTATCACAATCGTTAAATTTGTTTTCCCATTTGACAAACAATTTTGGGAAAAAAATTGTCGCCATATTCCCTCGAATGTAATTTGTCTATTTGAGCGTTGAAATCTAACATAGTAGTCATCACCTTTTATTTCTACTGCCTGCATTGCTTCCAAATAATCTGTTAAAATAAAAACAATTGTGATGAGCACTTTATTGCGATGGCATTTCTATCCTCTTTAGTATCGACAAACAACAGCATGGCAGTCAGTTAACTCCGTATATCGTATACCACCCCTTTTAAGGCGCTTCTGTGCAAATTAAATACGCAGACAGGTGGGCAGAAGCAGCAGACAAACAGAAGTGTTAGCGTACTTCGACAGTAGACTTTTAAGTGTTTTGTGTCGTTTTTGTCGGAAAAGTCAAGCTGACAATCTGTGAATTTTTGCTCTACTGATGAGACATCAAAGGCAAGGTGAGCCATGGTACCGACGGCACTACGGTTCGTATGAAAATTCGGTATTGCATTTAGACATTGCCTTCCATCGACTTTCATCTTAACCTTTTTAGAAGTATTTTTATGCTAAGCGGTAATTTTATTTTGTTAAACTTGTGTATTATGCAAGGCAGAACATATAAAATATACGATTATGTGAATAAATATATAAACGTGATCGGCTAGATGAGACGAGTCGATCTAACCATCTGTCTCAAACGTTAAAATGTTTGAAACTATGGAAACTAGAGACACCACATTTTTTAAAAAGTTTATCATAAATTTCGCGTACAGTGTCTGGTAAATAAACAATTTAAGAAGTGTTTTATAGCAAATAAGAAAGAACGCCGGAGTCGAATGAATGATTTTGACGTGTTGTTATGCTAGAGTCCGAACGAAATAATTGGGCAAAACATATTACACTGAGTGCGGATAAAAACAGAAAACTCAGATCATGTTTCTCTTTTTTTTATTATTGTAAGAAAATTTTTGTAATTTAGAGTAGGCGATTTGCGTCAAGTTTAATAAAAACTTTCAAGACATTATGTCAAATTTATAACTACAAAGTATATAACTACAAATAAAAACGATGAATATTTTGATGATTAGAAGTGGGTTAAAATTGAATTTGAAGATTGGAAACAAGTAATATATACATATATAAATAATAAAATCATGACATCCACACGTGTATATCTAATTTCAGCTTTACCCGATCAGTAGAAGAGGGACAAAATTGAGTTACATGACATACATACAAAAACTTTACCTGTCAGATATTGCATAACAGATTATTGAATAACAGACATTTTAACCTGTTATTGAAAAACTCGCCCATAGTAAATTAAATGAAAGCTTAGTAAAAAGTTATTGGGTTTTTTGTTCCACAAATGTTACAATATTTCGCTACCGCACTAAAGACAACAGCAAAAAAAATGTCAACATCAAAACTCTTGTAATTATTATTGCGCTTAGCTATGGAAAGGCAAAATGCTGAAGAAAGGGACGAAAAATAAGAACAAAATGGAACAAAAATTGTTTAATTTTATTCCGACTCTGTTACGTTGTCGACGTTCTGCTGCCTTTGCGGATGCCTATATCTGCATCTGCAACAGATTCTACAATAACAGCTAAAGCAGGAGTAACAGCGGTAACAGCCAACATCGCATGCTGACCCAGAATGTGTGACACATGTCACATGCATAAATCTTCATAACAACCCTGCAGTTGCTTAATTAAAGTCTAGAAAGCGCACTCGACAAAAAAAATGAAAATGTATATTATTCACCCAAAGCGAGTGCAGCCAAACAGACTGAATATGCGAGAACTAGTAGTAGGCAAAGTGTATGGAAGTGTGCCGTGGAAAAGAAAAAGATATATTTGGCTTGGATTGTGTATTGGGCGCAGAGGAAAACAGGTGTTTTAAGGCTGTGCTAACGCAAGGCTAATGGGTTGAAGAGAATGAAATAGAGAAATATGAGAGAAACAGAGGAAAACAAAATGAAAGAGTGGTTGACAGGGAGGAGAAGTACGTTATTGCTAGAATTAGATGTATTTTAGCGCTGAGTACAATCTACTACAATCTCGATGTCAAGTTCTGTGATTAATATATAATTAATGCAATGTATTAGCTTCTTATGATGACTTCTTCTTTTAAGAATTTGCATCTTTAACGCAATTCACTAACCAGATACTCATCTACAAACGTCAGTGCTACATTTCGATACAAATAATTGTCTACAAAAATATCTTAAGAACTTCTTCATTCTGAAACTATCTTCTACTAAATAGCAATGTTTCTGAACCTCCTTTTCTTTTTTGTTTTTGTAATATTTTTTGTGTGTGTATGGTTCCGCCTCGCCACATGTAAAACCTGTAGCTTTTTGATAAATTCTACAAAAAAATTAACAGTATCAATGCGTTTACGTCGTTTATTCGAACTTCACTTTGACAAACAAGGCATGTTTTGCGTTCTTTTTCTTTATGTGTTTCAGTTGTACCACACCGATCAATATTTTATCAAGAAATATAGAAAGGCAAATGAAACGGAGTAGTACAGACGATTCTTACATTTAAAGCACTGTTGCTTTGCCAGTTGTTGCATGCCCGTGCAACATGTTCTTACTATTGTTCTCTACTGCTCTTAAGCCATGTCACCCACAAAGTACAACGACAAAAATATTTTTTTTTTTTTCAAAACGAACCGGAATATGTATAAGGCAACAGATACGTTACATACATATATACATATAATATACATATATATTCAATAAACATGTACGCTGTGGGTACCATGTAAAAAATTGTAACGTAGAAGCTGCAGACTTTTTGTTTGAAAGACATACACATCCAAACATACTCTTATTCACTTGCTGAAACCAAGTAAAGCACAAGGAAAACTTAAAACTATATGCGTTCACAGCATTATGTAGTATGTAGGCTTTCAACATCTTGTTTCCTTGTCGTACTGTCCTTCGATTCTATCCTCAGGATTTTGTCTGTTAGGCTATGTCTTTGCATGCTCCAAAGCCATATCCATCATTACCAACTAGACATCATTGCTTGGTCTGAATGGCACTCTCGCTTCCTACGTGAAATGTATCTATGAAAGGATGTGCAGTCGTTTGTAACTATATGTGTGTGCAATATAACTATAAATGGCTGCCACCACAAAAGAACTGTACCGAAATACTAAGTGTTGCGAGGTAGTGGCGTGGAGACTGAGAAGCCGTCCAGCTTGCATGTGAAGTTGATATACATAATGTATTATAAATGTCTACAATGTGTCTAGAAATGTTGATGCATATATATTCGACTATCTAGGCGCAGTCATGTAGTCATTGAATTGGCTAATTGCCAGCAAAGTATTGATCGATAAAAAGCAGAAAAATAAAAATATTACAATAAACATAGGTATACATACATATATGTAGAATAAAACGTTATCCTTTCTTTTTGCACGATTGCAGGTTATACAAATGAATTATCTCCGCTGCACTTCACCTCGTACCTGCCTAGAATGGAACACGAAATCACCGTGATACGAGCAGCGGCGGCCGCGGCAGTTGCAGCTAGTAGTAACCAGCAGCAGCAGCAGCTCCACCAGCAGTCACACGAACATCATGCGCCACCACCTACACCTCATTTTGCTTCGTATCAAACACCGCCACCATCAACAACCTCTTCGCCGTCCTGCTCACCTGCGGGCGGGGCCAGCGATCGTCTCAGTCCGCCCACGATACGCATCAAAACAGAGTCCTATTATACTACTGAGTCCGCTGCCACCTCTCCAACGTCTTCGTCGTCATCGGCATCGCCGACATTGCACACTGCTAGTGAACGAAAGTGTTTCAGCAGCACTGGTGCCACGCTTTCATTACCGCCCAAAAAAAAAGATATCTATCGACCATACTCTCTGGACGATAGACCTACACACCATCAAACGCACGGCCAGTCGGAACTCGGCTATAACAGGCAACGAGTGCCTGCAGAAGAAGATCTG
Source organism: Leucophenga montana (assembly GCA_035044765.1). NCBI lineage: Eukaryota > Metazoa > Arthropoda > Insecta > Diptera > Drosophilidae > Leucophenga > Leucophenga montana. Next base: position 40,039 of record JAWNNQ010000769.1, read on the forward strand.
CATGCTGCACACGCTATACTCGACCTAAGCGCCTCGACCGCTTTTCATCCGCCTACACAGCCGCATCAGTTGCAGCAACAGCCACTGCATATACCACAAGCGATTCATTTGCAAGAGACTCATTCGCGGACATCTACAATTGCTGAACTGGCTGCTGCTGCAAGTGCCGCCAATGGAGAGCGGCCGCAGAGTAATGCGTCCAGCGTGCAAAGCGCAGATAACAGTTTCGAACGCCTGCCTAGCTCACCAGCCAGCGTGCAGAACGAGAATAGCAATACAACGAACAAGTTGAACAGCTCTGATGCTTCGGGTAATACCGATGATGAGAATGCCAACTCCGGGGCAAACAATGGCATCCCGGCTAAGACCGTTGCTTACACTTACGAAGCATTTTTCGTCAGCGATGGTCGATCGAAACGTAAGCACGTCGCTGATCCAGCAGCAGTGGTAGTTCAGGATCAACAAAAGGCGAAGTACACATGCAGCGAATGCGGAAAACAATATGCCACCTCAAGCAATCTCTCGCGTCACAAACAAACGCACCGGTCACTTGATTCACAATCAGCTAAAAAGTGTCATACATGTGGTAAGGCCTACGTTTCAATGCCGGCACTGGCAATGCATCTGCTCACACACAAGCTTTCACATAGCTGCGGAGTCTGCGGTAAACTTTTCTCTCGTCCTTGGCTCCTGCAGGGCCACTTACGTTCACATACCGGTGAAAAACCTTACGGCTGCGCTCACTGTGGCAAAGCTTTTGCCGATCGCTCAAATTTACGTGCTCACATGCAGACACATTCTATCGACAAGAATTTTGAGTGTAAGCGCTGTCACAAAACCTTTGCGCTTAAATCGTATCTTAACAAGCACTTGGAATCGGCTTGTCTCAAGGATGAGGAAGACATTCTTATGATGCAGTGCAGCAGTGGGGGCGATAGCAACAGCGAAAGTGGAGCCAGCCTTTCTGAGGGGGACTACCAGCAACGATACGCGAGTGCTGCAAGAATCAAACTTGAAGATATCTCCGGTCCAGCTTCGTATGCGGGTTAAAGTATGTAAGTTCTCGATCAAATAAGCGGAACATATTTACGATAAGTTACGATCAATTAGTACACAGTCACAAAGCGACAATATTTATATATTTTAGCAAATAACTAAGCAAATTTATTTATTTTTTATTTTTAAACTGTTCTATTTAGTTTTTCGGTTAGTTCTCATATAAGTTGTACAATTTGTGAATGCAACAAACATTTAACACTTCGACATCGCAATACGTCCAATAAAAAAAAAAGTAAAACAAAAAAACAAGCAAATCTAACATAGGAAACAAAACCCTGTGTGTATTTTCTAGTCTTAGTTATACATATTCTTTCACAGAAACATTATACAAGTCATCAGCACTGGTATCAACAACAAGTACAACGAATACACTTCTATAAGCTCTCAATTTTTTATCAGATCTTATTTGCCCATCATTTCATTTAAATGTATATGTGTCTATTTCCTTCACATTTTCAGCACTACATACTACATACGTCTAAAAGAGTAGCATTAAACAATATATTTTATCACTTACAAATAGTTACTTACTATCGAACTAACTTTTAAACTTTGCAATTCAACTAAAATTATTCAAAGAAAAAGTGATTTCAAAACCAATTGCAACGAATATAAAAAGCAATTAAAAGCAATGTTTCTCAAACAACGAATTAGGCCATAAGTGAAAAGAAAACAAACATATACACGTATATGTAGGATATTAAAATATTCTGTTATTTATAGCGACTTTTGCAGTATTGTGAGATAATACCCGTAAATATAAATAAAAAAAAAAACAAAATGGAGATTGTGATTAAAAGGAACAAAAAAAAATTTTTTTTTTTTATAATTCAAGACCCCAAACTACGTATACATACATAGGCAATATATACTCGGACAAATAAAGAATTCTGTCACGGTTAATAAAAGTCGATTTATGAAAAAAATATTTTAATTCAAGTGCAAATATCTTTAATTTTTCGTTCCCTTTGCTTCAATTTATGTATATCTATTGCAATTTCGTTACTTTATAGTAGATACTTGTAAAGGATCCACATATTAAATAACTTATTCATACTTGTTTATCTGAATAGTTAATTATGTGTTGCTGATTATGTTAACTTAATTTCGATGGTATTGCTGAAGCTTACAGAATCATGGATATGGAAAAGATATGTTATTGATAATATAAGTGATATTATTGATAATATAAGTGAATAAGCAGTATAGGTGTATGATTAGTTGTTAATTTGTGTGCACTTTGTACTTTTAATTTAAATATTTACATTTGAATCATTTAATAAGTACCACACAAAGCCGACGTACTACTGGTACTAGTTGGTAAAGTACCTAGCAGGAATATTTGGATATATTTTTGGTATAAATTTGCATAATTTACATTTCAACTACGACTTTTACAAATAATTTGCTATTTAAAAACACCTAAAAATTTAGACTAAGCAATATTTGCTTCTTTACAATTTTTAATTGATTTCTGTTTTGAATAGGGTTTTCTTACTAATAAATATTTGAAATTACCTCTATCCCTTGTAAATTATATATTTTTCCCATATCTGTCTCATTTTGTTTCTTATGCATTAGTTCTTATAAGTCATCCTAGTAAATGATATTTTGCATAGTCGCTGTATAAAAGCTTAGAAAACGAAATATTCCATAAATTGTGAAATATTCACTGATACTCAATTAGATCTAGCAGTGCCCTCTATGTCAATTTTTATTAACTGTTAATGACTTTTTCTTAACAAATGTACAAAAGGAAAAAAATAAAAAAATAAATATACATACAATCCATACATACACATGTATCCTATGTATAGATGAAAATGATTGAATGGTTCTATTCCATACTTCAGAGACAAACATTCCCCAGTATATGCCTATAAAAAGTAGGCATGATAGTAAATAGTTCTATATTTAGCTATTATTCTAACAACTTTTGTATATATATAAGCACTTTATAAATCAAGAGGGTGAATGTGCGTACAAATCTGTGTGCATGAATGAAATAATGTTTTTGTTATATTTGATTCTATATCATGCATTTAAAACAATCTACATCCTTTTTACCTGAGAAAAGATAGAATTTATTTGAAAAATTTGAGTATAATTAAATGATGATAAAATCGAACCATAAATCTCAAGAACGATTTAATTTTACGTTATTTTCAATAAATTCTTAGTTTGAAGTAAATAATATCGAACTATGTATATAATAACTAACATTATTAACTTCGTCTTTCATTTTCTTACTTTTCTTTTTATACCCTGCACAAAAATATTTATTAGCAGTGTATATTAAGTTTGTTGAAATGTCAGAATGTATATAACATACCGAAGTTGAAATAGGAAAATCTATTAATTATTCTATTGCATACATACATATACTCGTGGACAGATCGACGAGATGTTCGTCAATCCCTTCGTCTGACCAAATGACTATAGGCACCCGAATTTTCAAAAATAAATTCAAACAATCTTTATGATTTTGACTTAAAATTAAGACAATAGTTGTGTATGTATCGCCTAATTGAGATAGATGGGCACCTTAACTATGTGTAGCTCTTACTTGCTAACTTAGACCCTTTTTATGAATGATGAAAGTAAATTATTTTATTTAAACAGGTTTACATAATGCAGCTCATTTATGACAGCAAATTTAAAGGGAAAAAGATGCAATAAGTTTTTCGTATAAATGCAAAAAATAAAAAAATAAATAAATGTAATAGTCTTATCGATTTAAAAAAAAAATAATATTTATGCATTGGCGAACTGGGGAACCATACCAAATCCTTAAAACAAAAACAAAAAAAAAACGAATATGTACCTTCAAATACGAGTGGAGCATATTTGCCCATATCTAGTCTTAATCTTAACTATATATTAAATTAACCAACTACAAATAACTTTCTCCCTATACATTTCCCATAGTTAGTAGGCTAGAGTTCACTATACAGTAGTAGAGTGTGAACTACAATCAGCACTAAATAAATTTTTCATTTTTATTCTTTTTTTTTTGTATAATCTGTATTAATTACGATGATTAAAAGAAGTCAAATAGTTAAGTATATTACACAAGTGGAAATCTATGTTAATGGATTCCTTTGTAGGGCATTTTTACTTAAACGCAGTATTTAGTTGGTTTTCCTTTCATGCACTGCTCTATTAATTCAAAACCCGATTGAAGTCACAACGCCTATCCAAATATTAATACACACTTTCTTAGTCGAGTATACTCTAGTCAGTCAATTAGCGTTCATTAGTCCTTACAAATTTGTACTTAACTGATCCAATTGAGCATTTTATCAATTTTCGAAATTTGCAGGAGGAGTTTTACGATTACTTTCTCTGCTTTAAATTTCAATTAAAAAATTATTATGAGGGAAAAATAGATTTGAAAAAAAAAACAAAATCTGAAATCAGCTTCAGCAACAGATCTCGTGGTACTATTGTTATAAAGAATAATAAAATAAGCATTGACAATTTTAGGTAAAGCAATATCTAAAGCACTGCTCAAAACAATTATATATATATATATATATATATATATATATATATATATATATATATATATATATATATATATATATATATATATATATATATATATATATATATATATATATATATATATATATATATATATATATATATATATATATATATATATATATATATATATATATATATATATATATATATATATATATATATATATATATATATATATACTCATCATCATCATATATATATATATATATATATATATATATATATATCTCTCTCTCTCTCTCTCTCTCTCTCTCTCTCTCTCTCTCTATATATATATATATATATATATATATATATATATATATATATATATATATATATATATATATATATATATATATATATATATATATATATATATATATATATATATATATATATATATATATATATATATATATATATATATATATATATATATATATATATATATATATATATATATATATATATATATATATATATATATATATATATATGTACATTCCATTATCGTATTACATATAATTTGTAAGTAACAAAAGAAATAATTTACTTAGTCGCTCGATAAGAGCATATAATAGATATATTTTAGGAAGTATTGCGCCGCTGCCATCGTTGCCCTTTTTGTGGGCCAATTGTTGACATTTAGCAGTGCAAAAAATTCCAATAATCGGCTAAAGTACCAAAGCAATACTCAGAAAAAATCATTCAGATTTAATTTAGTTCACGTATATGGTAAATACAATTAGACCTAAATGTAGGGCAAGCTAAGCTAGTAGTATTTTACAAAAAGTAATATGTAAATTAAAAAATCACAATTGGAATAAGAAGTGAGTTTAATAATTTAAAATATTTAACAATTAAGCAATAAGTGAAGTATTAGTCAAATATAATATACATACACAATAAAATAGATTTAATTATTTATTGTAATTATATACACTTATTCATTGAAAATGGAAAATAAAAATTTACGAAAATTACAATATTAATACAATATATAGTACAATACCTATAATGTATTTACTGCGAATAAAATAAATATATATATATATATATATATATATATATAAATATATATATATATATATATATATATATATATATATATATAGATATATATATATATATATATATATATATATATATATATATATATATATATATATATATATATATATATATATATATATATATATATATATATATATATATATATATATATACATATACAAATACAAATACATATAGATAAAATACATTAATTTTCGATTATGAAATCAACTATTGTTTCATTTATGCGTTTTAACAGATTGCTTATTTTGAACCCTTATTTAATATCGACGAAGTTTATATAAGGCCTGAAATAATGCAGCACATTTCTTATTGTTCTTTTTTTATAAATACAATTCTTATTTGATTTTTAGCTGTAAATATCTAATATATCTAGAATATAATAAAAGGCACATACAACGAACAAAAGGAAGCATTTTATAGTATCAACTTAGTATTAGGTTAACAATAAAGTATACTAGTATAGTCCAACCAAACGTTCTTCGGCAGAACGTAACATGAAACTGGACTTTTTTCGACACAGAATTTTCGCGGGTTATATTTATTGCTGAGTAGAATTAAGTGGTGACGCTCAAAGCAACCATAAGTAACCCTAAGCAATCCCAAAAGTGTAGTTCGTAGTCCCAAAAACAGAAAGAAGAGCAATTCTTTATCGAGAAAATAAAATAAAAAAAAACACTTGTGATATTTTACTAAAACACTGAAAAGCAATTCTCCAAACAACGAAAAACTTAAATCTAAATCCTAATCGTTATTATTGGCCTTTTGCCCGCTTTTTACATTGATGTTTTTAATGATTTGGAACAACGACGACAACAACGAAAAATAATATATAATATAATTATGAAATCATTTATTTTGCTCAACGAATAAATTTAATCGAAATGAAAAATCGATTCGTGTAGAGAGATAGTTCCAGCGAATGATTAAAACAACGCCGCGTATCAACAAGCAATAAAACGTATTTATAAGATAGAAAAAAAAAAACGAAAATATTTAAATTATGAAAATTCTAGAATTGCATCAACAGCTATTGTAAATAAAAGTGCAACTAACTAAATTATGCAATAAAAAAATAAAATATGTTAAATATATTCGAATATTTGAGCATAGCCATCATCATACATACACATATATAGCATACGATATATAAACACATCGCACAAGATTGTCACTAAGTACACATACATATATACATATTTGATGTTGATTTTATTATTTGATTGATTTTTTGTTTTTAAAAAATCCAAAAAAAAAAAAAAAATATCGCTATATGTACATTTACCTACATATGTGCTGTGTATCTAGATACTTCTACAATGTCGTAACTTATTTAATTAAAATATATATATGGAAAAAAATCTATTCAAAATGCATTTGTATGTTTATCGGTTGGAGTTTAGAGGGAACAGTGTGTAAAAATGTATTATACGAGAAAATCTCAAACATAAAGCTACAAAATCTACTATTTATTATATTTATAAATCATCTGAAATACGATAGTTTTTTATAATAATTTCATTTACCAAATTTACAGCAGGGATTTGAACTCTGAATATTTGTTTTTTTTTAAGTTTTTCTTTTGAAATTGAAAAAAATTTTGCAGCAATTTACTACTTTATTTTTGTTTTATATTCAAATATAGTTGTATATAAATTAAGAATACAAATTGTGTTAAGATTTTGAAAGCAATAATATTTCAAGCAATTTGAAATGCAAATAAAAGTGATACGTTCACAAGAAAAAAGAAGATATTTGAAGACTTAAAAAGTGTTTAATAAAATGAAAACTGAATGCAACAAAATTTTTAAGCAATGTAAAAAATTTAAAATTTATAAGGAAAAGCAAGTATGTACTTATTGCAGTTTTATTGTAGTTTTTATGGAACAGCAATGAAACCATGACGAGCGTCAACCATACTATTGTATTATTGAATTATTTAAAAAATAAAAAAAATTAAAAAAATAAATATATTGAAAATGCTTTTGCATATGTATGTGCAATTAAAATATAATTAAAAATGAACGAAAATGTAAACATAGACAGAATCATATGATAAGTGGTTAAATAAGTTTACTTTGATATACATTGTACATTGTTGAATTCAAATTAAAAAAAAAAATATATACATACATATATGATTCATTTTTTGGATTTTTATATTGTGCATACAACAACAACAACAATGAAGAGAAGAAAATATTACTAAATGCATCTACCGTTCTTAAATAGCGCTTAAGTTTCTTAAGCTCACTAAATTATAAATAAATAGCAGCTTTATAGAATGCTTAACGAGCGTTCAATTAAAGGGAGAATATTCTTTTCGCTTTTAATTTAAATATTTTTGGCTGCCTAACGACCAATAAAATTAAATTTAATTAAAACCGGAATCAATAAAACCACAAACTTTATACGATTATTTGATTTTAGCATTAGAGAGTGCAAATAAAACAGTATATAATAAAAAAAAAACGTTTAAATGCTACAATATACGATAAAAAAATAAACTAGTGGTAGAAAATGTAGCAAAATAGTAGCCAAGTAGTGTTGAGCAACAGCCGAAGCATTAATAACTTTAAAATGAGTTCATTTCGAATCTAGACTAAGCGGTAAATTACTAAAATCGAAAAACGAAACTAAAATTGAAGTATGAAGTCATCAATTAATTCAGTACCTAGAACTAAACATACACATACATTATATTCAATTTCAAAATATAATTATTATTGCAGAACTCAAAAGAGAGACCTATGCATAATTAATCACTGTGGACGGTAGTCCACGCAAGTGACGAAATAAACAAACACATAAAAAAAAAATTAACTTAAACAACGAGTATTTCAAAGATACAATATGAATACGCAGAAATAATGTTGGAAAAAAGTCAATTTATGTCAAATTCAGCTATTCTTTATCCCCTTCCCATTAAATCATGATTTATAAAGTAATTCTTGTGCTGTCAATTTATAATCGTTATAATGCACAGAAACGCTTTTATTTTTTTTCTTTTTTTAGTTTTTTCGTTGTAGTCCTTTTAACCAAAAACATTGTACAGTTATCGAAAAAATTAAATCTAAGAAAGACAAAAGATACATCAAATTATTAACCGCAACAAAGTTAAAGCAAAGGAAACAAGTAAAAAGTTTTGTATATTATATTTTCATAATAAGAATAAAAAGCATTGAACACACGAGCCACATATGTTTAATAAATGCGCAAAATGAAAACGCAGGAGCAGAACTACAAAAAAAAAAAAAAAAAACAATACAAAATAAAGTAGTTCAATACTACAATGAAATGCATAAAAAGAAATAAACAAATAAAAGTAATATAAAAACAAAAAATATATATTATTTAATTGCAATATGTATTTATTTGCAGTTCGAGTGAAAACTTCGTTGTAAGCTGGCGAACAAATAACCTGAATGTAGGCAGCGCCGGTGTAAAATCTGTACTTCTAATTTTGTATTTCTGGATTTGACTACATCACACCTCATTTTATTGCATGGAGTCGAAAACGTAAAAAAACGTTAACTTCGGTTGAACCGAAGCTCTAATACCAATCACACGAAATTTTAAATAGTATTGTAAAATATAAATAGGGTTTAAATAAGGGTTACCACAAAAAGTGGGTGGTACACGCCCACTAGTAGATGTGAATGAAGCGATGTAGTAGATGTGTAAAATGTTGCCATATCGAATTTCAAGGTGATATTGACGTTTTCCATACAAATGCTTAAAAGTGACGTGTGGGTTTATATGGGAGTACCTCAAAAAGTGGGCGGGACACGCCCATTTGTTTATGTATATGAAGCTAAAATCCACTAAATTCCACCAATAATAATTTAAATACAGATTTTTTTATAAAAAAAACCCAAAAATGGGCAGTAGGTTTGTATGGGGCTACCCCTAAAAGTGGGCGGGCCACGCCCATTAGTCTATGTATGTTAAGCGGCTGTCGATACAAAGGCACCATATCGCATTTCAACCTAATATTGACTTTAATAAAAAAGTTTTTGTTACAAAAAGTCAAAAGTGGACAAAATGGGCAGTAGGTTTGTATGGGAGCTACCCCAAATAGTGGGCGGGTCCCACCCATTAATGTATATGTCAAGCATCCGTCCACTAAAAGTTACGATATCAATTATTAAGTTGATATTGACTGCAATAAAAAAGTTTTTCATACAAAAAGTCAAAAGTGGGCGGTGGGTTTGTATGGGGCTAGCTCAAAAAGTAGGCGTGGCGGGTTAATCTTGACACTCTATTAAAGTGCAATAATTGGAAGTGTGTGTGCAAATTTTCAACAGGATTGCATAAAAATTGGACCCCAAAAAATGCGCAACAACAAACAGACAGACGGACATGGCTAGATCGATTCGTCTCGTGCCTCCTTTAATGCGTTACAAACTTTCAGACAAACTGATAATACCATTTCACACTATCTGTGAATGGTATAAAAACAATACAAAATAAAGTAGTTCAATACTACAATGAAATGCATAAAAAGAAATAAACAATTAAAAGTATATAAAAACGAAATATTTATATTATTTAATTGCAATATGTATTTATTTGTAGTTCGAGTGAAAACTTCGTTGTTAGCTGGCGAACAAATAACCTGAATGTAGGCAGCGCCGGAGTAAAATCTGTACTTCTAATTTTTTATTTCTGGATTTAACTACATCACACCTCATTTTATTGCATGGAGTCGTAAACAAATTTATGAGCTTGCAATAAAAATTTGAAGGGAACCCGAAAAATAAGGACGATTTTCTTTTTGTTGAGAAAAGGAACCAACAAGTACAGGTGTACTTAAATATTACGCTGCGGATAAATTATCCAATATCTAAAAATATAAAATCGTTAGTGTATATATTAGCTTCCGCAAAACTCCAGAACCACAGGCCTGTTTGACACCACATTTTGAACATATTTTAGTCTGTAAGCATGTTTGTAGGAATGGTTAAATCCGAAAAAGGGCTGTGCCAGGACTATACAAGAAATACCGATATATGTGAAGGCCACTGGAAGAAATAAGTTGCACTGGAAAAATGGGTGGTGATCTATATAGTATTTAAGTAATGTATCAGATTTTGAATTTGTTAAAAGCTTTTGAAAAATATTGGATTTTTTTTCTCATTTTAGACCATTATAAAAGCTTATTTAAAATCTCAGCGTATTTCGTCCATTAGAGGTTCAAAGCTTCAAAAAAAGCGTAGAGCTGACAAATTGGGCCAGTCAAAATCATCATTTTCTGAAATCAGGCGTCCGACTGAAGCAGGTGGCGTATACTGATCAGTGCCAAAATTTTCATGAATTGACTAACGCTATCTGAAAATAGAGAACAAAATTAAAGTGTTTTCCGATGAGTTAGGTTATGCACGACGGGATTAATAATAAATAAAACGGAATATGCAACTTATTTTGCATATTAAATAAATCTGTTCACAGGTGAAATGTGCTCGCAACACCATTTTAATTTTTTAATTACCTTACATAATAAATGTTTTTCAGTTTTTGGCGGAACCATTTGAAATTAATTGCAATAATAATTGCAATCGGGTCATTCAATAATTAATAAATTAATGCAATGATTTACATTAGAAAAGTTTAGAGATTTTGATACAATTAAGCATGTGCTGCCTGGGTTTTACTATTTTTGATGTCAATTATATTATGTTGGAAGTTGTCTCACTGCAACAATGTTTCATTACTTTTTCTGACAATAAAACTGTAGAACGCCTTATTTTATAAATTATCAAATACTGAACAGTTAAAGGGCTTTTAATTCAGAGTATTATACGTATCTACATATATATATTTGATGTCGCAAGATGGCTTTAAAGACACAATTTTAGAGCTTTTGATAAACATCTTGATGCCTTTCTAATATCGAAGAGAAAATGAGACTGAACGAAGCAGTGAACTGTTTAAGAAAATGAAAGTAATGGCAACTAGATTAAGTTAAACCAGTGTTCATTGCCTACTCGGCTAAGTAGCTATAGTCATGGCCAATTCAGCAGCAGCTAAAGCGGCGCCAATCGGGACAGAAGGAATGTGTCTTTAACTGTAACTGACCGAAGAATGTCAGTAACATGCCCTGATTGCTATAAATCTTTGTTTCATTTGCCATCTCCAAAGGCGGGTGGAAGAAAGACAGTTGATTTGAAAGAGGCTTTTGCTGCTGCTATTATTTCCGGAACAGAGTCGAAGGCTAATAGTTGTTGCTTTCATCATTGATGTTATGGTAGTTGTGTTAGTAGTGCGTATGAAATAATATACACAGTTCAACTTTGGAGCATTTTTTCTCCCTACAACTTTTATTCCTTTCTATAGTTTTCATCATAAATCATTATTCTGTAATCAAAAACATACACAAAAAAATTCAGAAATCACCACCGATTTTGCTGATGCCTCTCGCTCGTTTGCTTCAATCGCAATAGTGTTGTTACATTGTTCATCGAAGTAGAAATCGGTGGCGTCTGTGGAGAATAAAGACGCCAAGTCGACCTTTGCGTTGGTGCCCTTTTTGGCAGCAGCGTAGCGCCCACATTCACATACCTATAGTCAGATATTGAGCCAAAAAAAAAAATGTTTGTTTGTTTTTGCCATTCTATTCGTTGAACCGCAGAGTTTTTCTGCTCATGCTAAGTCTGGCATGATTCATACGAATCCTGATCTACCAAAGTCTTAAATTTATTTATAGTGTTTTACTTATACGTGCGATAAGCTAGAAATTTAATTATTTTCAGGCAGAAATCACTGCAGCCGAAATCGTTCTATTTACCATAAGGATGCCTTACACAATTTTTGGATTAATATCTGAACGATTTAATAGCAGTTCAACACAATGTAATTCTATTTTTTTATTTAATTTCAGATCTTCGATTTGTGAAAGCTAAGAAAAGATTATACGCACGACTATCATTACATTTTTGCAATATATGTATAAATGGTGATTACGTCTTTTGAGTATCATGCGAAAGTATTCATGAAAGTATATATTCTTCCGCGTGTTATCCAAAACACGAAATCAGCATTTACACAAATATACTTTACCATTTCACGAAAAGATTTCATTAATTCCACATTCGCATAAACATAGTAATAGTGGCATTACGATCTAAATCTTAATATTCAATATTATCTCAGTGCTATATACATATAGTATATACAAAATGAAAGAATAGAATATTACTAAGTATGAGTCTGTAGATATTTGCTAAATGAACAACAGAATAAGTATGTATATTATATGTACATTATATGTATCAATCTATGTTAAATATTTAACATTCATTCGAGTGCAGGTCAATATAACTTATATACTCCATTCAAGCGCATAGTACAAATAGAAGGCATTCCATATGATATTTTTTCATTGGATTACTCAACATTTCATTAAAATATACGGAATTTTGTCAGATAAGATAACTTTTAGTCTAAGATCCCTTCACCGAGCTGGTTAATGGATGAAAAGTATTTTATATCCAATTAAATATGTCAATAAATATATTGCAAATGGGTTGTCTAAAAAATTTCAGTCTAGAATATGATTAATTACCAATTAAAAAAAAATTTTTTTTAAACATTTCACTGGTTTGGTTAATAGACAAATTTCATATTAATCGAAAGTATGAAGCCCATAGAATATGCAAACGTTAGGTTGACTATTTTTTTCCCGTCACAACTCTTGGGTAGGCAGGTATAAACAGGTAAATCGATACTAGTAACTTGCACCGGTCTGGTTAATGAATTACAGTTAAATTAAAATAAAGATTATTTCATTACGAACACGGTGGTATAGGGTTGTCTGCGAAAAATCCAGAATTCCGGTTGTCGAGTTATAAAAAGTGAAATATTGCTGCGAGTGAATACGTGCGACAGAGAGGTCCCAGCGAACCATTCCATGCGATAGAAGAGGACACAGCATTGCAGCTGTGTGTAGCTCGTCCATTGAAAGAAAGAGAGTGCGCATGCTATTTAAATCAATTATATATGAGTGTATATATTTTATGTGACATTAAATTATATACATCTTTAGTAAATAAAAAGGTAATAGTGATACATATATAATACTAATTTTGCAAATATTATTTCTATTATCTGCCGGCATTGTCAGCCACCTGATACACAACCAATCACAGACGATAGTCGCGACAATTGAACATGCGATTTTTACAGCATTCAAGCTTTTAAGTAAAAAAAAAAATGTGGACAAATATAAAAAAAATAAATAAATAATGTTTAAGGCCAATGGGGAAATAAATGGCGAGAAAAAAAGTTAAAAGTATCTACGAAAACAATATCAAAAGTTTAATCGGTCGTTATGCATTTACGGTTTCTTATCCTTTTCATTTATTGTATGTATTGTCTCTGTTTTCAGCTCCTTTATGCGATTTGTTGCGTTTGAAATTGTATCCTGGGAGTTGTTCTTTTCTGCATCACTTTTCGCTTTTCAATTGTTAACACACTTAGGAATAAATATTTTTTAAAAGAAGTTTTCTTTTTGACTATTTTACTTTGAAGTAGATTTAATGACTGAAATAAATCGGTACTTGTCTAAGAAAACCGTTCAAATGCACTTTTTTCCCGAATTGTCACTAATATTGACATTTAGTTTTATCGAATCTATATAAGGAAATCGCAGTTCACATCTATTTAAACAGGCTGTTTAAGTTTAATTGTTAACAGACTGTTTAATAACAAAGTATATTGAAAACAAGAAAAAACGTTAACTTCGATTGAACTGAAGCTCTAAAACCATTCACACGAAATTTTAAATAGTATTGTAAAACATAAAAGTGGGGGTTTAAATTATGGCTACCCCAAAAAGTGGGCGGTACACAGATATGTATGAAGCGATGTAGTTGATGTGTAAAATGCCGCCATATCGAATTTCAAGTTGATATTGACGTTTTCCATGCAAATGTATAAAAGTGAGCTGTGGGTTTATATGGGACTACATCAAAAAGTGGGCGGGACACGCCCATTTGTATATGTATATGAAGCGGTTGTCCACTAAAATCCACCAAATCAAATTTAAAGCTAATATTGATTTAAATGAAGAATTTTTTCATAAAAAACACAAAATTGCACGGTGGGTTTATATAGGGGTTACCCCAAAAAGTGGGCGGGCCACGACCATTAGTCTATATATGTTAAGCGGCTGCCTATAAAATGGCAACACATTGCATTTCAACCTAATATTGACTTTAATAAAGAGGTTTTCATAAAAAAAGTCAAAAGTGGGCAGTAGGTTTGTATGGGGGCTACCCCAAATATTGGGCCCCACCCATTAATGTATATGTCAACCATCCGACCACTAGAAGTTACCATATCAATTATTAAGTTTATATTGACTACATTAAAAACGTTTTTCATACAAAAAGTCAAAAGTGGGCGGTGGATTTGTATGGGGGATACCCCAAAAAGTGGGCGTGGCGGGACAATCTTGACACTCTATTAAACTGCAATAAAAAGAAGTGTATGTGCAAAATTTCAACTGGATAGCATTAAAATTGGTCCCCAAAAAATGCGCAACAACATACAGACGGACAGACGGACATGGCTAGATCGCCTCGTCTCGTCGCGCTGATCAAGAATATATATAGTTTATGGGGTCTACGATGCCTCCTTTAATGAGTTTCAAACTTTCAGACAAACTGATAATACCATTTCACACTATGTGTGAATGGTATAAAAAGTAACAAACTGTTTTATTTTTTGAACAGCTTATGCTAAATTAATTTTTAACAGCCTTTTCAAATTTATTAAATATAATTAACTAAAATACTGAATAATGTAGCAATTAGAGATGCTTAATCGATCAAATTAGAAGTGCACGGAGGCAAATAAAAAACAAAATTCAAAAGTTACACCTTTCTCAATGAGCAATTCACAAAACATACTCTGTGCTAACGGAAATGCTAACTTGATGAGGGGATGTCTCTCCACTTACAACCCTTTATAAGAAACTCGGTATGTTTTTGAGTGAGCGTCTTTTTCACCGTATCCCAAATTTTTTCATACACAGCAGTTTCGATTTTTATTTAAAAACGAAAACTTGTCAAACATCAGATACGTTACCAACAACAACATTAGTCGAAATCTATCAACAGTCAGCGTAAAATGTCAACAACAGACTAAACATACAAGGAAGAGAGGTCAAGACAAACGGCATATATGTATATACAAAAATAATTTAACTTACAATTTTATATACACATCTACGTACCCTCTTTTATATACCAGTACAATAAAAAAAGTTTCCCATTTTGTATCGCGAAATAAAAATTGTCTTTCCGACTTTAAAAAATTAAATTCTTTATATTAAAACAACATGTATTAAAGTGTATCATTCCACCAGTTGCTTTACAAATTGGAATATATCTTTTTCGGATGCTTAACTAAAGTAAAGGAAAATCAGAATAAGTTTGTCAAAATATTGAGAAAGGAAGTACGATTATTTTATTTTACAGATCGGTTTAACCGTTGCTTGTCTCTTGTGTTACTCGTTTTATTACTTATGTTGGTATCATTATTCGTCTCATAAATTTGTTGCTTCTGGTTACTGTAATCATACCATGTATTAAAGTGTATCATTCCACCAGTTGCTTTACAAATTGGAATATATCTTTTTCGGATGCTTAACTAAAGTAAAGGAAAATCAGAATAAGTTTGTCAAAATATTGAGAAAGGAAGTACGATTATTTTATTTTACAGATCGGTTTAACCGTTGCTTGTCTCTTGTGTTACTCGTTTTATTACTTATGTTGGTATCATTATTCGTCTCATAAATTTGTTGCTTCTGTTTACTGTATCCATACCAAGTTTCAGATAAATGTCTGAAAAATGAATATAAATACTAGTTTGCGATGTAACAGCCAAATAGACAGACAGACGAACAAGAATATTCCGGTATACACTTTAGGGGTCTTCAAGGCTTTCTCTAAGTGCTGCCAACCCAGTAACAAAATTACATTATTGTTAATAAAAAAAAAAATACTAATTAATAAACAAATATATTTTCAATAAAAACCAATCCATCTTCAGTATGTTGCATAGTGGATAAGTAGTACCTACAAAATTAATTCAATTGATTTTAGAACTCGAAAAATTAAATATTTACAATACTGTTTTTGCGGCTTAAATATGAATTCTATATGCACCAGGCACTTTGCTCTTTCACTCAGTCTCATATTGGGATTCAGTGTTTATGTTCAAAAGTGCATTTGTCTGCAAAGTACAGCTTGGCAAATAGAACACAATGTTCGTAACGTATTCAGATTTTTATAAATTCTACTTCTACTTGTCCTATTGCTGCTTGGGGCGAATATCAATTTACTTGACATATCACTCAAAATGTGTGTATGCAAGAACAAGGACGTACAGGAAACGTTTCGTATATGGAATTATTATTTTAACACAATGTATAGAAGTTTGTATGATTCACATTCGATTTTATATCCGTAAAACTAGCTTTTGTAGTATTTTTGGACCGTTGTGCCATTTCAGTTTGTAGGTATAGTTTCTTGAAATTCTTTTGCTACTCTCTTGCTTTTGGCATATTCATTATTTTTTACTATACGAGCATCATGCATATTTTACATATTTATTGCATAATTCCCATTTGAGACACAAACTGAATCACATATAAACTTCTGAGCGGCAATCGGTCCATGCCAGACATTCAACTTTCGTTTTGTTCTGTCTATACATACAATCTATCCATTAGCTACTCGAAGAATAAGTGTATTTGTTTTAAGTTAACTTTTTTTATTCAAATCGAAAATTTACCATGCGCATACATATACACTACACATCCAATCTGTTAATAATATGAAATATCGGGTGTAGAAGTGGGTGTTTACGAATTTTCAAAATATGGTATACATTAAAGAATACCGCGGCTATTTATAATTTGTTTGTTGGGTGTCATTAAGCTATTTATTTCAGTATACCAGTTTGTCACTCCGTTAAAGTGTATACATATAACATATTTTTTTGATTATTGGAAATGCCTTCTTTTGTATCAATGAATAGCGATTTGCGGGAGGTATGTATTAGATTTGTCCTGATTGCGGGAGTTACTATAGGTGTTAATATTAAGTCTGTGCAAATGTATGCAATAGGCAAAAAGAGGCGTGGGAGCTGAGTCGATGCAACCATGTTCTTCTGGCCGTCTATTTGAGATCTTGAAGAATTAAAATTGCGATTTTTATACCATTCACACATAGTATGAAATGGTATTATCAGTTTGTCTGAAAGTTTGTAACTCATCGTAGACCCCATATAGTATATATATTCTTGATCAACTTGACGAGACGAGTCGATCCAGCCATGTCCGTCTGCCCGTCTGTATGTTGTTGAGCATTTTTTCGGGACCAATTTGTATGCTATACAGTTGAAAATTTGCACATACACTTATTTTTATTGCAGTTTAATAGAGTATCAAGATTGACCAGCCACGCCCACTTTTTGGGTTAGCCCCTATATAAAACTACTGCCCACTTTTGACTTTTTGAATGAAAAACTTTTTAATTGTTCAATATCAACGTAATTGATAAGGTAGCCTCCATACAAACCCACCGCCATACATATACAAATGCGCGTCCCCGACCACTTTTCGAGGTGGTCCCATACAAACCCACAGCTCACTTTTATGCATGTCAGAAAAACGTCAATATCAACTTGAAATTCGATACGATGGCATCTTATGGATGGTCGCTTCATACACCGCCCACTTTTTGGGGTAGCTTTTATTTAAACCCCCACGTTTATGTTTTACAATACGATTTAAAATTTCGTGTGAATGGTATTAGAGCTTCTGTTCAACCGAAGTTTACGTTTTTTTTTGTTTTTTTTTTATAGTTAGTTAAATCGTATGTAGTCGATTGTAAAGTAATAGATAGCAGAAAAATAAAGGCGACAACGAAGAAACAAATGAAAATGATATCATACCGTTGACAGAAAGTGTTGGGATTTGTTTTGTATTACAAAATTCACAGAAATATAATGTTCGAAGTTATGATTTTGTTTTACTGGATAATTTACTATTAAACTATATGTTTCTATTACCATTTAATAAAATTGTTGAAGTTATAAATCTTGTTTACCATTTTTATGAATTTTTTAGTAAAGACCTATTCAGACGATCATAAATATCTTACACATTTTTCATTGCAATCAACAAATTTTGGAATGTTTTTTTAACCATTAGTATCAATATTTTTGGCGAAAACAATCGAAACTATCGAGTGGCACCACTATCGATATTATGTTTATCTGTGAATTCTATAAAAATTATATAAAGTACCAAACAATTTATTCTGTTCATTTCGATTTTGAAAGATTTGGGATCAAATTTGTTTGTTTTTAAAGCCTTTGTACAACCAAAGCTAACATTAGTTCCTGTCATTGTCTATAACTCTTTTTCTTTATATGAAGCTCAGTTCTATCTCATATACAAGTACGTACGTACGTGTAGCTCAACTAAAGTATACATATACATATATGAAAGCAACAAATACGAGTATACAATGGCATTTATTTTTACTGTGCTGCTTATGTCCTTTGTGTATTTGCTAGTACGTCAATGTGTACATAATTTAATGTCTGTGTTTGATTTGGCGCAATTCCTTAGCGTATTTAATTCGAGATCGATAACTCCCAACATAAATGAACATTCACAGACACTGACTGATTGACTAAAATAATGGATATATGTATGTATACTTGTATATTACAACATGTTCGCGCTCTGGTTCATCGATATCCACGTCCTCGTCATCGACAGACTTGGGACTTGGTTTTAGATGTAATCCCAAAACGGAAAGAATGCATAAACATTCTCAATCATATTGTAGGTACTTTTTGTAACTCTCAATGTCTATAACACTCTCTCCCTCTCTACATATTTTGCTCTGTTGTGCTGTCATTTGATTTTTCGGTACAAATGTTAGTAACAAGCATTTGTTATTTGTAACAATGCTTAACTCTCCCACTAACACAAATACAAAATAACAGTGAACGATGGACCGAAGCTATCTTCACTATTTATATATGCCACCCACTAATCACATGCATCTACAGGTGGGCTGGGCCACCTACACAGTCGGTAGCTGGTTGCCGCGTAGGGGAATTTTTGTTTCCGTTTTTGTTAAATTGTTTTATATTGACTTCCTTCACTTCACTGCATTTACATACGAACTAAGATGTGTTGTATTCAAACAAAAATATACATATGAAGAATGAACATACATACATAGTACATACATATATGAGTTAAGAAGTGACTTTGGAACGAAATGAAATGTGTAAGTTTAGCATTAACATACAATGTGAAAATTATTTTTATCTACTTAGAACGAAAATTGAAGTTTTGTATGAATTGCGAATTATCGGTGTTGCGTAATATAAAGAATAGTATAGATCAGATGAATATGCTTAATTTACACAAAATGCAAATAACAATGGAAAATGTCCATAAAACCAGTCCTAAACAAGTAAGAATGGAGCAGTCATGTGTTCCCGACTACAAAATACCCTGCACCCTTGTTAATGTAGACCTAATGTAGAAATCATAAAAATTAAAAATTAATTAATTAATTAAAAAGAAGAAAAAAAAAAGAAAACAAACTATTTTCCGTCTATTCGGTGTTGCAAAGTGTATGTATATGAGCCAAACATTTAATATTAGACATCTGCATATTATCAAGAAGAATCTGAGTGTCCAAGTTTGAAATCTAAACTTTTATAGTTACTGAGTTCGGTTGTTTCATACATCCAGACGGACGGTCGGACAGTGTATATCGACTCAGATTTCGATGCTGATCAAGAATATATACACTTTATGGGGTAACACAGCTCCTTCTACCTGTTTCATACATTCGAACAAACTTGTCATAACATTGTCCTTTCGGGTACAGGGAATAATAACGCAGAAAATTAGTACAGAAACTTATTATCAACGCTTGGCTATGAAAATTGAAACAATGTTATCAACGCTGTCATTTTGTGCCTTCCCAATTACTATTTTCTATACTTTTTTTTTTGCATTAATATTTAAATACATAGAATACATATCTACGCATATACCTCAATTATCTGCGACTAAAATGTACATTTTAAAATTTATAACTATTTAAGTAGTGATTGTGCTATGCATTAAAGAGATATTTGGTCTTTCAAGTATCCAACGACACATCACATGTTGGAAAATAATTAGACGTTTGGGCAATTGAACAATTAAACTCTGAGCTTTCTTGGCTTTTCCCGTCAAATTCTTCTATTCTGGAAAAAATTTAAAACAATATATTCTTAGTTTTGTCTAAACTATAATATTGTATTCAATTTGAATGGATCAAACCGATTTTCTTCATCTTGGGCTCGTTTTGGTATCTAGAATAAATAAAAAACAAGTAAGAGCTATAGTCGAGGCATTTTCCTCCTAATTTTACTTTCAACAAACTATATTTTAAAGTAGGCTAAAGAACTTTTGAGGCAGATCAGGACATACTATAAAATAATAATATTTAAAAAAAAAATACGACTGAATTTTTGTTCCACTGCAGTAAAACGGTTATAGGTTGTGATGTTTTAACTTACAGTTGTAGCACTGCAGTACACAAAGAGTCTGTACCGTGAGATTAGCTTCTGTAAGTATTCTCTATTCAGAGAACTTTTCTCTCCGATAGACTTACAGAAGGACGGTCAAACATGACTAGGGGTCTCCGAAACTTCTTTTGCTATCTTAGATATATTTTGACAATTCAACAAACCCAATATACTCTGTTACAAATATTTTTGGGGCGATAGGGCCCAAAGTTGAAGTTGGGTTCTTTCAACTCATTATATTTTGAACTGGAGTGGTAGTATATATTTTAACATTACGTGAAGATGTATTTCAAAACCATTTTAATGGTACGAGCGTATAACACATCTTGATTGGAATTAGCAGTATAAACTTCAATATTGCTCGTACTGCATCCACACTGGATTGGCTTTCGTCACTTGGTCGGACCCTCCACCGTCCATCATGATATATTCAATATAATGAAATTATTGTTGTTGTGTTATTTGTTGCTAAGATTTATTATTTATTAAATTTAAACTTTTGAACAAACTTTGCTTATTTTTTTTTTTCAGTCTCTATTTCAATATTAGAAGACATAAATAGAAAATCGCTTTTGGCCTTTTCAGTATCTTTGCAGTTGTTTTTGCTGGCGTTGTTCGTTTGCTTATTTAAATATTTCATTGAACAAACAAGCTAAAAGCAGACCTATCGAATATTACGTGGTTTTTGTTTTTGTTGGTTTCTAGGGTGAATCAACAGTTTGGTTAATGCAAAGAACGAAAATATCTAAAGTGAAAGTATAGAATGTTTCTTTTTTAGAAAATATGTCTGGCCCGAGACGTGAAGGAAACACTAACAAGCAATAAGAACTAGAAAAAAGAGCACATACAATACATATAAGAAAACCTTCAAGTCAAAAATGTATTTGTATCCACGTACGTTCATACATGTGTATGTATGCACGCTTATTAGTATGAATACGTGTGTTTATATAAATATCGACCAATAACGCCGTAAAGCACTTCTCGCTGTGACCTACGAATGTATGCAAACCCAGTTCGGCGACAACTGCAACAAGATCTCAGTGGCATTATAGTGCAACGCTTATATGGAGAAGAACAAATGTAAGATACAAATAAGTGTATGTAGCTACATACCTGTGTATATATATATAAGTAAGCTTTCGCATTAAACTGTGCAATAACATGCGCGCACGCACACGGAAAATTAAAAAAAAAAAAAAATAAACAAGCCAAGCTACACAACATGGTCGCAAAGGATACACAAACATATGTGCGCCATAGATATGTACGTCGAATCTGTTACTTCATCATATGCACAGGATAAACATTGCGTATATGTAGAGTGAGTCTCTGTATCTGTAGATTTCTGAGGTTAAATACCAAACGAAATTTGGTCTCATGCTAACATAACATGACTACAACTCTTGTCAGAGCTTACTTTCTGCTGCGATTGTTCCCTGTATTGATATCATTGGGCGATTTTACTGCTCTGCTTCTATCATGCTAGTGAATTACTTATTCAGGTAATTGAATTAGGCATTGGGAAAACTGAATGCGCCAGCACTAACAAACTAAGTCAAGTGTGCGCGTCTATTTCTGTCTGTTCCTGCCTTTTTGGTCTTGCTTCGTCGTTCGACACCTGTAGATCCACTTTTGAGCCATCTTGTCCCTCGAGAATGCGCTAATGCGTCAATTTTATTGTAAGTTTATTAAGCATCGCAACTGGGAATTGATGTTGAAAGTTAAACACCAGCGACATTGCTTTTAGTTGAAGGAAATATATATACACGTGCAAGAGTTTTTCTTTGGATTATTCGTTTTTATACCTTCCCCTGTAGTGCATAAGAAATACTAAGTTTGTGCAAATTCACGAGAATAGTCCCAGAAGTACCCGACCGTATGTCGGATGGCGCTTGTAGTTTTAAACAAGTTTTTTTTTCTGAGAGGTGCTACCTATCATTAGACTACGGGCAATTTTTGAGCAATCTGCATCATTAAGTTTGTGTTTGACATCGATTGAAAGCTGGCGTGGAAAGCAAACAACGCAGAGAGTGCATTTCGTGCTAAATGCATATATGAATACTAATAATTATATTGAAAAGTTAAATATATTCCTGCGTTGCGGAGCAAAGGACCAGAAGACTTTCGGTTTCACAGTGGTTAATAATTTATCTTGCTTTTTTTTTACACAGACTTTCAAATATATTCAATTACGACACTAAAACCCACTCCTTTCCTCCAACATATTCACGTATGCAGTATATACATTTTCGTGATCAGCTGGCCAAAGCGTGTCTATCTAGATATGTCCGTCCATCCGTCCGTCCGAGTGCTGGTTTATAAAGGAATTACTATAAATAAGGACAACAAACTAAGGGTATATGCTCTCAATGTATCGGACTAGAACCATTTTGTCTAAAATTTTCCGTCTTCGCAACCATTTAACCATTTAGATGTAAACAGAGTATAATTCCCACAATTTGAAGTCTCTTTTCCTGCTACAAATTCCTCAACGTAGTGCAGAGTAAAATCCCATTGGGTTTCCGACAATATCTTATCCATGTTTATTTTTATTAATGTTTCAATTGATATACGAACAAATGTAAGAGTGAGAGCGAGGTAGAGAGGAAGACAAAGTGAGGCAGTAATTCAGGGAACAGAGAAAAAGAAGAATTGCACACGCAAATGGAGCAATTCTTGGCGACATTTATAAATTGTATGCCAAAAATGATTGCTTTCGGCTGATAAGCAGCACGAAGACAACAACAATAAAAAACATAAACGACATCAAAAGCAAAATGGCGGATCCGAATTTCATTTCATGTCAGTCCGCTATAGCAGTTCATTCTGGTTGCCATTAAAAAAGTCAAGCAGAAAAACGAAGCAACAGAAAAATCATACAAAAGAAAGCTTTTTATATAAGTAGTCCTTTTGGGCAACTATATGATACCCTACACCTTTTCATGGTGAGAGAAGTATTAAAGCAAGAAGAGTGAAGGTATATTAGTAGCATTATCTAGATTTATCTTATGTTAATCGTATTTCAGGGATGATGTCGAAACAATTCTATATTCGGCACATATACCATGCTAATGTGTGGAGGTATGCTAATAGTATGTGAAGCTATTAGATCCGTATGATGGAAGGTTTTATTTTTCTTTTTATACGTACGCTTCGAGATAATCTAAAAAAAAAAAATACTTAAAAACACTTTAAAATCTTACAAAAGCGTATTTTAGTAAAGAGAATATAGGTACAACAGTAGAAGTTTGACTAATCGAGCAGTTCAATAACAATGTGTTATGTGTGTAATAATAACTATATAATGAATGAACGCAAGAAATCTTCGTCAAAATAAATGATACTAAAATGGCAACAGAGAAAATAGTAACAGTACCAGTAAAAGTAGTGACAGTTACTTGCTGAATTGGCTATTAAGCAAATTGATTCAGTTAAATTTATCTTAATGCAATCTATGCGAGTCATTATGTGTCCAGAAAGCGCTCGAAGCGTAAAAAATAAATAGAACACTGAGAGCAACTATCACCAAACCGTTGAGTCGTAGTTATCCATTGTAGTCATCGACTTATACGTATTAGCTACATTTATGGAAAAAAGTCAAAACGTAAATATTTTTAACAAAAGTTATGTATGTTTATTAGTGGTTTTGAGAAAAGATTTTTTTTATGGTTATGACTTAAAAATACATACACTTAATAAAGACATCATATAATAAGTATATAATATTGTTAGACCCTCAAGAAGGGCTTATATGTTTATTAATTTTTTACTTTTCAAGTCTTAGCACTGAATCATATTAGTTCAACCTTGCAAACATGTAACGAAAATTTAGCAGACAACCAAAATTAATATGCGATAAAAAAAAATGTTACAATAATGGTCACGAGCAACAAATGTCACTGCTTCTGCTTCATCTTCAACAGTTGCGTTTACAAGCCGGACCAGACGACTGTAATGCATACGACTTGTCGGTGGTGTTTTCGGTATCCCTTCCTATCCCATGTGTAAGAAATTGTGGGGTTTCTTTGAACAAGAAAAGCTTAAATGTGCAAAACAAAAAGAAAACATAGAAAATTGTTGACTTGCATGTTGCCGAAGTTCTTATACGCTTCGGCTTAATTACTATTTGCAACTTACTACTTGACGTGAATTCGTATAGCCATCTGCTTATTTAGTAATTACCAAATATTGTTGATAATTACAATATATAGGATAAAATGTATAATAAGAAATCATTGAGACACGAGTTTTGGTTAGTTCCAATGTTTCTTCTTTCAATGCTGCTATTTTGTATGTGCTTACATGTAAGTCGTACTAATATAAAAAAAGTGAACTATTCCACCCCAAAGACTCGTCACTTTTTTACCGACACTGTTGCTTTCATCGTTGTCACTGGTTGCAATGTCAATGGTTCATTTTAAGCGCTACGCCAACTGTTTAATTGAAAATTCTTTAATCCGATTTTACTTCAGGAACTTTTCTTGGTTTCTTTGTTGCGTTTTTTTTTTTTTTTTTGTTTTTGTTTTTTTTTTTTTTTTTTTGTTTAACATGGCAACGGGTACTTAAAGGGGGCGACTATGCTAAGATCATACCGGACCACGGGGCATATATTGCTCTTGGTAGCTCAGTTTAACTGCATGAAGTTAGAAAATATATATGGATGTGCGTGAATTGATTTGTGTCTTCGAAATAACTAAGGCACTTCTGTTGCACATTTTAGGGTAACCTTTTAAGCATCACAACACACTTAAGCACAAACATGACGTGTTTATAACTGAACACTTATAGTTTGGTTCGCCCATCATTGGGTTTGTCTGATTTTCTCACGTTTTAGAGTTTTACTATGGTTTATTCCTTGGCAAAAGCTATTGATGATTTGCTTCTAGCAAGGTAATCGATTTGTAATTTTTAAAAATTATTTTTAAACTACATATATTGTAATTGCGAGCTACACTACGGAGTGATGTTGTGAATTGCTCCGCTCCAAAGCCATTTTCTTTTTGTAAATAATTTTTTATTAGCTCTTCTAAATGAATAGTTCAAAAATTGATTTTCAAATATGATATATTAACTCAGAAAACCAATTTTGAGGACGATCTAACAATAAAGAAATTTTTCCGAAAGTGTTATTAGGAGAATGGTGGGTCAAAAAAGACAAGCAAAAATTGCGTTACTTTTTACTTGAACAGCCCCCTACCAGAGACATATTAGAATGGAGTACTAAGCAAAGTTCTGGGTGTAGCAAAATAAAAATGCTGTCTGGAGTTTATCATGCATTCGAAGAGATTCATTTCCTATTTTCTAATTATTCGTGCAAGTACATTCACAAACATACTTGTAAGTACGTATTTAAATCTTTATATGGACATAACTATCAAGTGTTTCGCTTAATTTGACTGTACAGATTAACTTAAAAATAATAAAACAAACCTAGTGAACTTTGGTTACTCATAAGCTGTAGGCAACATTAAATGATCTAGCACTTTACGAAATCAAGTTTGCTTGTGATTGAAATGTCTTACAATTTAACACAAATTTGATTTGTAATAGAAACGAAAGCGAATCATCAACAAAAGTAATATCGAAACGATTTTCTTTTTTTTTTTGTAAGCAAAAAAAATAATAATGAAAAGCTGAACCATTGAAGTCAATTTCAAAGCATAATTTGAGATATTGGAATTTGGAAGTGTGTTACAGACATAAATATATACATAAATATGTAGGTGCATATACAAGTATATATATAAATACATATACATGTATGTAGCAAAACTTCATACACTGAAAACGATAACATGTATTCAGTACAATATTAGTAAGATATGCTAAAAATTAAAAATATATTCAAAACATATCGAAAATTAACAGTTCTAATAGTTGAAAGGTGATTGAATTACATATCTAGCGGTACCCAATTCGATTCAAATCGCAAAATGACTAAGTTACAGGTGGTGAAAATTCAAATTTTATGGAATATACATATATTTTTCTCTTTAGGTACTTTTTCAACAGTATCCAATTTTTAACATTTTTAGTCGATAGTTTAATCAAATCCAAAAATTTAAGACCAAGATCGGATAAAAATTGTCGCGATTGCCATTCACTCTGGACTCTGGTTTAAGCTATAGCATAAAATAACGAGATAGAAAATAACGAGATAGAAATTGTTGGTAAATTTTTTCATTGATTAGTAGTTTTGTAAAGGGAAACCCATCGCAGGCCTAAGTTATTGTTAAAATATATACCTATCTATGTGTACATTACGTGTCCAAACTTGTTTGCACTTTAAATGCCAAATAACTGTTAAATTTTCTCTAGAGAGCATATTGTATTTTATTGCTGCTAAAAGATTTAAATGTTACAAATCAGTACTTACTTAGAACTTATGATAGTATATTTATTTTATTTATTTATTTTTTTTTTCACTGTAAAAATCTGCGCCGACAACCATTTGAGCATATGAGAAGAACAGGTACGCAAACGCCCAAATGAATACTACCCACACGGAGACAAACCAACATAAACAAAGTGTGAAATTGCCATTCTGAACTGGAATAAGCAGAAAGTAACCATAAGCAATGAAGTAAATTAAGTGTAAACGGGAAAAAAAAATTTGAAAAAGAGAGACGAAAATGAGAAAATATTATTGCAACAATTGGGGGACACCGAAGAAACAAAAATGGATGAAATAAAGTTATATTTGTTCCACAAATCCATCACATTGTCAAACAAACGCAAGTTTGACTCCCTCATATTGTTCCACCGCTTATGCTGTCACCGCTGGCCACTTCACTTCATTTTCCGACTATCGTCCCTTTATACGAGTATCGTATTGTTGTTGAACAAGTGTGGGTCATTGGCTACCAGACAGAAGCCGAAATAGCAATAGCAGAAAACCAACAACAATGGTAATATACTCATACATGAACTCAGAGAAATTGCCAAGAGTCCTTAAGTCATAAACTTATCAAGTAAAGCATAAAACGGCATCACATCATCCCATTCCATACCGTTTTTGCTTGAGCACTAAGAAACGTGTCATCAGAAATATGCGTGTTGCAACTGGGAAAGGGGAACCTTCAGAGGGTCGCTGAATGAAGAACTGAAAGTCCACTTGCCGTGGGCTATCTACCCTCGACGGACGGCGTCATACAATGTTGTTCAATGAATTATGGGAAAATTGCCACTTTGCCTGGGGCATGCGGAACACCAACAGCAGCTAAAAGAAAATCGCTACACTTGATTTCACCAATGAAGAGCAAACCGAAATACTGCAGTTGTTTTATTTATTTTTTTGTTTCCTTAAGTGCGGAAAATGGTTGCCGATATATACATAGAGATGAGAAATGCCGAATTTAAGTGTATGGAACGTAGATAGAATGTATACCAATTGACTAATAAATAAGATACTAAATAGAAACCATAAACAGCGTCATTTGTACAATAATTGCAAGTTGCTTTCGCGTTAATAACAAAAATCTTTTGTAAAAAATCGTACATATATATAAGTTATTTAAAATACCTAGTGAGAAGTAACTTTTAATAAGTATTTAACTGCCGGTACGTAGTACTGTCAATTATACATATTCATACATGTAAATCAAAGGAGAGATATATCTGTTAATAGATATAAAAATTTGACGTAAGTTATTAATCTCCAATATTGCGTCATAAAACTAATGAAAGGGACTTTTCATGTCAACCAATGACTCAATTAACTTGCGTTGGCACTGCAAAGTCAAAATTTATAAGGCGTATAACTTTCATTTCGGCGTAATCTTAAATGAAATATTATTGAGTGCAATGAGACCGAACGACTGAGGCAACGCAAATATACGCAATAAAAATTGTACAGCTTTGATGGCATTAAAACGAACTTGAATAAGTAAGAGACTCTTATCCAATAACATCCGTGCCACATTTAATTACACAAGTTAAATCAGCCCATTAGATGTTACAGAAGGCATGAGAGAAAATTGAAAAGCATCATTTCTCCTAGTGCCCGGGTACTAACGGATGAAGCAACAATTCCGTTTCACTTAACCAAAGCCGAGACAAAATACTTGAAATAGTGAGAAAAAAAGAAAGAGCTAATATGTACGAATATTAGACACACGCACATTCATCTCAACTCGCGTAGTCTAAACTCGTACAATTTGCCATTAATTTGAAAATAATTAATTAGCCTAAAGCGTTGGTGCGTAATCAACTCCAGCAACACTACACCCGCCGCTACCGATATACCTTCATTACCACCGCTTGTCATCCCTTTCGCCAATGATGGGTGTAATGCCTCCACTCGACATTCTGGGTGCTTATGACGGTTCATAATGTTATAGGAATGGAAATGGCAGGGAGTTTTGCATGTAATATTTGCTCATTATCATAGCAAAGCATCTACGCACTGTCAACTCACCTAATCCAGTCGAGTCACAACATAGAGTTGAGTCGCCTTGGCACCCAGTGTCACATAGGGCGAATAGGTTGGAGCTTAGCGGACTTGCTCGCTACCCTCCTATCCTCCTTACACTTTTCCATTGCAGTCGATTTCGAAGTCGATGTCGATTGCTTTTTGCTGTCTTTACATAGGTTGTTCTCTGCAGTATGAACGCGTTAGATGAGACGGAGGAACTGGCTAAAGGAGCTTATTAATGCGTTTGTAAATATGTACTGAAAATACAAAATGAGCGGAATTAAGTCCATTGGAATTTACTTCAGATGCGCACACAACTGATATGAGCAAAAGCAATGCTAATGCAAAGAAATTAAGGCACAGTAGGAAAATCGAGTCTTGGTTTTCTTCTCTCGGCTGTAGTCAGCTATGGAGATAGTCGCAAAATGTGATTCAAAAATTTCAATTAAGTTGGATTTGGAAAAGCTACATGAAATAGACTAGCGCCTGAAAAAGAGACATTAGAGTTAGTTCACGAAATCGTAAACTGCGATTGCAGAAAATTCTTCAAAACAATGTGTTTAAGTGTACAAGCATGAGATATGCTCCCAAAGAAGATAAGCAGATATTGTAAGTACATGCAAATTGATGATAAACTTTAAATTTCTATATAGTTAAAAGCCCTAAAGTATCAATTTTCTTTCCATTGGAACAATGCTTTAGAATAACTTAAAGAAAAGAAAGCAGGAAAAGCTTAGGTAAATACTTGAACCCCAATATCTTTTGGTGAACACTCATCCATTTTAAATTTATGATACTACACGGATCAAGAAAAACTTAAGAACTTAATTGTTATTTCGGATTTGGGATACCTCCAAGGTCTGTCGCAAAAGAAACAGGCCTTTTAACAAATAGCTGTTTCTGGTGGCGCCACCTATTGGTAGGTACATGCATTTCAAAGGTACATCCTTCACTGACATCTTGTAAAAATTTTATGACAATCGGACCGGATGTGCCGAAATCTTCGTTGAGTTATATGGAACTGGAATTAAATATTCCCAAACATTCGATTCATCGCATTTTGACGCACAAATTGACTGACGACCAAAAATGCGATAATGCGCCGTCTCGTCTGTCGACACTTATCTTACCAAAAATGGCATTTTAACCATGAACCATTCGCCGTACTCGCCTGATTTGGCTAGTCGTTTTCACTGACCTTACTTTAACTTCTAAAATTCGTTTTGTTTAATTAAGTTCATTCTTTTTCAATCTTTCTATCTTCTGTTAAATAAAACTTCTCGGAAATTCATCTGGAAGTATAATATAAAATATCACTCTATTGCCTCCAATTTTTGCTAGTGTTTCTAAGAAGTCATGGTAAAATGCAATTACATGCATTACTTTGTACGCAATTTTATGAGATTGAGGTCACTTCCGGTCCTAGCTAAATCAAAGCAAAACGCATTGAGTTATGTAAAATCGTTATCATACAAACGTTCGTCGATTGCAAATGAAATTTTCATGCGCTCATTTACGGGCATTTCAAATGCAGTGAATACAAAATTGCAGCGTACAAGCATATTTTCATTGGAAAACTTTTAACAGTATTGGCCACCGAACAGCAAGATTGCCGCCAAGAATCGTCCAGTCAAATCCGCTACGCAAGTTTCACAATGGCAAACGCAGGACAATGCGTGTAATCGTAAAAGTGTATTGCGGCTAAAATATGCGAAAGATGCAAATTAATTTTTAGCAATCGATGGTTGGTGAACACGGCAATTTTGCCATGCTTGGCTTGGGTTTTAAAATTCAATTTCACGCGCAGACAACTACCATACATGGTATACATGGAGCGGCAAGGACAATGGTAGTTCGTTGGGCACGGTTGCAATTGCCTTTGGCATTTAGTAGCGGATGTTCCGTTTCGCATTCTGCTACGCAATGATAAATGCCGACTGATTCCGGCTTATGGCTACCAGGCGCAGCACAGCGTAGATTCCAAAACTATGATATAAATACAATTGAGTACATGCGCGCAAGGTTTCTTCGCAATTCCAACACAATTTCGTAGGCGTTAAATTTTTTACACTTTAGTGAACAAGGTAAGATTTTAAACGAGGGGAATTAAGACGAGGTTTACGGCTGACATTCGTTTCTATATTTGTACGCATCATGGATGTGTGCAGGGTATCAAATGTTCGGGCACCAAGACTAAAATACACTTACTTGACTTTTTAAATCAGTTTCTATATACAGAAACTTCCGCGCAGCAGTTTGGAAACGAAAGAAATACTAGCATAGCTTTGCTTTGGTTTATCATAGTCACTCTATCTTTCGCGTGGTGTCGGATTGAAAGTAATTATGCGGGAAAGCCCATTTTTCACACGCATATTTTTTGCATTCGTATATACATATATTATAAACGCAGTTGGTACGTCAAAGATCTGAACGTACATACTAGCGGGTTGCGAATATATTATAAACTGATAGCGAATGGTTCAATTGTACTGAAAGAAATGCAGTTTGCTTTGAATCGGCAAGGTGACAGCAATTAATGCGTTGGCTGACCTTAATCAAAATATTCATTAAACATTTCATATCATCAATTGATTGATTTATCCTTTCCGCCACAAAAATGTTCACTCAATTTTTTTTTTATAAAGCAGTCATTGGTCGGCCACATTAAATCGTTTATGTATCTGACTAATATTTAGAAATTTTCATTTAGTGTTATCTCTATCCACCATGAAGATTCCACAAATTGGTTGAACTACGCAAAAGAAAAACATGTATTATATTAATACTATCAATCCAATTGTTAAGACAGTGTGCACGAGCGGAGGTAGCAATAAGCCGACTTCTGACATACACACTTAAATGTACGTACATATTCGAGTACCAGGCTTGTTTATAGTGACACATCTGCGAAGAAATTGTGAGAGAAATATGAGCTCAAGAGAACACAAAATGTTTATTTCTTTTGCAACATTGGTCAAAGAATGTACTTGTCGTGACTTAATACGACCACCATTGAAGATGGCCTTACATAATGTCCTGCTCAATAGTTTAATTAATTTTTTTACTCTTCATATATGTAATGCGAACTATTTATAATTTTGTTACTGTAATTGCAATGAAAAATTCTCCTATGACAAATGAGTCTAAGGCGTATTCAACAGGCAGAATTAGTCTGGTTTCATAATTACTAAATAGATTACGTAATCCAACAATGTATTTTGTAACTCTTAACAGCAATCGATTTAAATCGAATAATCGACCATATCCAGGATATAGAAGCTTTGTCCAAAAGCAACAAAAAATATGCACACAAAGAAGCATGCCTCAGAGTCTAGTCAAGACGCCATTACTAAACGAACAAGAGAAATTGGATGAGATAGCACGTCGAGGGTGAATTTTGTTTGCTTGCTTTCAGCGCAATTCAACACCAAAGCTAAGTGGAAAGTAACTAAATCACATTTTACCCAAACCAATTGCCAAATAGAGAATCATACACCATGTGGATGAATTAGATGCAGGAAGATTGGAGAGAGAAATAGAGAGATGGATAGGCAAAAAGATGGAGGTCGACAATCATTAGAATAGTTAGGTATGTATGTATGTATGTATGTATGTATGTATGTATGTATGTATGTATGTATGTATGTATGTATGTATATAAATAGATATATGCCAGACGGCATATATCACTGTGGACGGTAGTCCACGCTTGCGACGAAATCGCATTTTAGTGTGCCTGAATTTTGGCTGATAAATCCTATCGAGTGTGTGTTTTATACAGTGTTGTATTTATATCATTAAAAAGTCTTGAAACATTCATTCTTGAAATACATAATTTAAAATCGAACGACAGAAATAGAGGTGTTAAAAATACCCACCAAGGGGTACTGGGGATCTATCGCAAAAAACCTTTTTTTTTTTAATATTTCTAGAGATGATAATCGGACCAAATATCAAAAGCTATAATTTATTTTTAATATTTAACGAGTTAATGAAATAGTTCGTTTGTCTGTTTGTATAATAATCAAAGGGGAATCTTTTGGTCTGTTCAACAGAACTAATCGGTGACCGATTTGTAATTGATGATTACTATTTTTGCAAACTAATGAACGCCTATTACTAGAGCTTGAAGTAAAACTTTTTGAACTTATTTACTTTTCAGAATAATAAAAACGAATAAAAGTATATCAAGCGTTTAAAATAGGCAGCGTAAATCAGCTGATTGCGCACAATGTAAAATAAAAATGAGATGTTTGTGAGTTGCAGGTAGACTTTCGTCACTTGGTTTTTTTATTTGATACAATACAGAGCCATCAATCGTTCTGATAACGCGCCAAAATCAAAGCAGAAAAAAAAGACGTGAATGAATTCGGCAAAAACTGTTGCTGCAATCAAAGAAAACTGAAATCGTCGGAACAGCATCGAAGACGCGGAGAGAGGTCAAATATGCGTGTCGATGAATCGAATGGCATGTGGCCTTCGTGGAGACAAGGCTAAAGATAGGTAAGTATGAAAAGAGCATATGAGGACGCTTAAACTCATAAGTGAAAACGAAATATAATACCACAAAACAATCAAAACGAAAATCGAAACTAGTGGAATCCATTAGGGATGCTGATAGCTTTATCTATTGAAGTTCGTCTGATATATCCATTTTCTCTCACTCTTTCGATGGCCTGTTACTATTTGCAAATCTTCATACATTTATTTCTTAAATTTTTATACCCTGCACAAAAAAATGTTCGAACAACAGATTATGGAAAATTACTTCTAAAACACAATAAGTAATTTAATTTAATTTAATGTAATTTAAAAACAAGTTATTATTTAAAAAGTACTAATTGGCAGCATATTCGAAAAGTATTTCATAACTAATTTTTGAAATGTACCAGTATGTGTTAATTACTTTTAGTATTAACTACTCGATTCTGGCGTACTCTGATACGCCTTACTTTTTGTTTACTTAATATAAAAAATGGTATATTTTTTAATTAATCCTGTTTTATATTGTACTATTTGAGTTGAATTTATTTCCCCTAGGGCTCTTTTTATACGAGATTGTACAAAATATCTTCATTTGAAAAGTTCCTAAGATTTGTCAATTGACATAGCTTTGTAACGCAAATAATTTTGTTAGATACAAAATTTATATTAGCGGCATAAAATTTTTAAATTTAAAGTGATTTTGATTAGCGCCCACACTTATATTTGTAGTCATATGTGTATAAATATTTACTGGTTACAACAAAATGTATTGTAGAAGCAGCTTCATGGTTTCGTCAGTGGAACACATACATTTTTACAAATGCGTAGTTGTTGTACAAGTTCTATAAATTAATATTTGTATTTAGTGGATCAGGTCAGATTGAAGCACTTATGTAGTATAAATTTTACTACATACTAGCATATAAACACGAGTATTTTAGGTAATATGTATAACGATGACATCAAGGACTTGATGCAAAAGCGGCTAAATTAGAACAAAAATTGCTATTATTACTGGTGGATGACATAAAAAGTAGCATCAACAAAAACTAACATCAACGAAATTCAAAAAGTAAAACAAAAGCTGCTTAAAGTAGAAAAGTAACAATAAGGACAATATCAAAAATAGCAAAAGCGAAATGGGTTGGCCCGTGATGTTATTTGGAGTTTCATTTACTTTTACATTTATAAGATGTTACACAGCCAAATGCGTTACACTCGCACCCGTCGAATTTTCCTTCCGTCATAAACTTTGACTTCAACGCCTTCTATTTCTATATCTACGATATGTACAAGCTGAGGGCGTATTTCTATTGCACGGAGTAGTATACAGAAGAGCGTTCTTGCGAGTCGAAAAATCGTAGAAACTCATAAAAATGGTATTAGTTGAGTTGCCGGAAAAATTGGAAGTAGTGGCTATTACATGATGTGGCGCACGCACAGCTGCTCAGTTAAATATTTCTATACGAGTATTGCGAATTATTATGGAATTGTTTGAAGCAGACAACTGATTTGAGCTCAAAACTGTGACATACAAAAAAATATCGCATAGTTATTTAATACTGATTTTTATAGCATGTATAAAAATATATGTGAGTGAAAATTTAAAACGCTCTTGCTTTTATTTGTATTTTATATTAGTAGACTAAAATTAATTGAATGAGAAGAGAAATGATTACTAAATAAATTTTTTTTTCAAACCAGATTTTCATTCTAATGAACTAAATCGAGCAAACGCTTGAAATTCTTGCCATCTTTGGTTATTAATTAATATATTTTTCATAAAAAGTTATATAATATGTATTATATTGTCGTATGATATACACACGCTCATGTACAATGTCAACTTAATCCGATTGTAGAAGTGGGTTAAAATTGAGTTCACAAAGAAAACTTGTAGAATGTGTGATATTTCCCTTGTCAAATTACTTAAGTCCACTATTGTAATGCTTTCTGAAATTTTGCTATAGTTTATGTTGTTTTGCATAAATCCATAATACTGAAATTGTTTCCGATGATTTATTTTTTTTCGGTTAACGATTTTTGATTTGTTATAAATACTCGTATAAATGAAAATAAAAGTTATACTTATACTTATATTTATATTTCATGTAAATGCTGCCTATTTACAGGCAAAAGCAAACAAGAAGTGACACGAAAAGTTTGGTAAGAATATACAGGGTGTCTCAAAAGAAAGTTCACATTTGATTTGCTGATTGCGTGAACGCAACTAATCCGAGGGGCTCGGGGGTATGTCAATCGGTAGCCTAGCTTTTGGGAATTTAGTCGTTATGAGCGTTTCTCGGGAGCGGACCGTGCTTTGTGCGTACGTGAGTTTTACAAAAACGGTAATTCAGCGACTGTAGCGTGTAGAAAATTCTGCAGTATTTGATATTTTCGTCATTTAAATGATGCGCCAAGCCCTCGACTCATTGGAAAATGGGTCGAGAAGTTTGAAGAGACCGGTTCAACGCTGGAAAAATCCGGGCGTCCAAGGTCTTCGAGAACGTTCGAAAACGTAGACAGTGTTGCTCAGTCTGTTCGTGACAACCCGGACCTTTCGATTCGGTAGCGTGCTGTTGCTTTTAACGAGCATAGATCATCATTGTTTAGCAACTTCACACACACGTCCAACAGGTTCACGAGTTCATGCAATTATTCCTGGCAAATTGATCTCCAGGAAAGGTGACATAAATTGGCCTCCACGAAGTCCCTATGGACTTTTTCCTGTGGACAATTAAAAGGAAATATCCGTCACGAAATGGCAGCCATCACGGAGAATACCTGCCGATCCGTCATAGGAAATTTTAGTGCTCGATTAAATGAATGCCGTGAACGCAACGGTTTACATTTGGACAATATCATTTTTAAGAAATAAATTCCCAAAGTGTGTATTTTAATATGTAATAAACATTTTTCAATAAACTACTTAATTTTTTTTATCGATTTTTTTAAAGTGAACTTTCTTTTGAGACACACTGTATATTAGTATATAGTACATACCGGTACATACATATATGTTTATGTGTACATACTCATACAAACATGCTCTAAACTTATTTGCCACACGGAGAGTAGGAGGCAAAGTTATTGCTTCGTACATCGACAGTCGACATCGACCTGTGAGCCTTCCCATTGCTTTACAGTTCAGCACATCATTCTTAAAACGTGTTTTCGGATGGCATTCAAAAATGTTTGTGCACTTGTGAAACTCTCCTACTTTCATTGTCTACTTACATTTAGGCAACAGGAAAGATGAAGCACATCCTCTCTAATGTATCACTTATTTAATACGTGAACTCACCCTCTCATCTCTCTTCTTGCAATATATAAGTACATATGTATCTCAGTTTGATGCGGCAGCCAGATACACATTTGTCAAGGTGCAGGAAGACATAAGTGCGGAAACGCGGAAGCTAAAGTGTGTGACACTGGAAGTGCGCTTTAAATTACAAAATGACTTTGATGAGCGAAGAACTTTTTCTTTATTATCTCTGCCTTGTTTAAATGCGATTTTCCCTTCTTTCCTGCCTGTACCACATGTGCGTTCCCTGCCAACAACACCATGCTTCTGTTCTGTTAATGAGCAAAGCCAGTGCGCCGTTATATCAGAAGACGCA
Organism: Leucophenga montana; assembly: GCA_035044765.1. Classification (NCBI taxonomy): domain Eukaryota; kingdom Metazoa; phylum Arthropoda; class Insecta; order Diptera; family Drosophilidae; genus Leucophenga; species Leucophenga montana. The sequence continues at coordinate 77,842 of JAWNNQ010000769.1, forward strand.
AATTATGGAGGATGAAGTCTGACAGTAAAGCGCGCCTTCACATCAACGTTAACATGCAACAAATTACATTTTCATAATTAAATGAGCGTAAGGGATTTCTTTTACGAAAACTTTTTTTCTTACATTCCATCGTTGTTCTCGGTTTTTATCATTTTAGGGTTATTTTAGCTTCAGCACTTGAGTTATCTTGCAACGTCTGCATATTCGCGGTTATCTTAGCTAGACGCATAAAATCTTCCAAGCACTTAAATCGTAATAAGCAACGTTAAAAATGGAAGAAGCGAAATAAAGGAACTAACATAATGTGTGCATCATTAGGGAAATTTATAAAAACAAGAAAACACTAACTTCGATGAAACTGAGGACATGCGCATCAGTAACAAAAAACTGATTTTGAATTAAATAATTTGTGTCCAACTAAAACAAACAAGAACGAATTCTACAGTCGTGAATTCACGACTTCGAAATACCCTGACGCATTTGGTACTCTAATAATTAACTTTTGTTTTTTAAATACATAAAAAATTTTTGTTTTGTTTAATAATTTAAAATTTTTTTTAAAATTTGAAAATGGAAAAACATATTGTTTCGGCTGTTTCAACTTGAAAAAAAGTGAATTTTAAGAGCGTTGTAAGCGTGCCACTTGAATGTAAAAATATAAATTTGGAGGTTCTATCTTTTATATTTTCCGAGATCTCGTTATTCAAAAATAAGGGAACGGACGGACATATAGACATGGCAATGTTTGTAATATTAATTTTTCATTTTAGTAAAATGCATTAGAAAATCTTAATATGGAAGAAAAAAATATTCTTAATTCTTAATTGCTTATTTACATATAGGTATCATTAATGATCGATTGATAGCGTAGATTTTAACGAATCAACAGTTGGGACTTCTTTGTCTATTCCTGTAGATGTAAATAGTACATTATAAGAATATGATAATGTGAAAATATGGCTTGCATTAACTTACAAATACAGCATTTTGAGCACTAAATATCATCGATAATATATAATTACAATTTCGAAACTAAGGACAAAAATATATTGTGATTGATTGGTAGTAGCTTTCTTTCGAAACCACAGTTGATAACCCTTAAAAATTTAATTATAGCGTAATTTAGTCTTCCGCTGTTAGTTATACTCGTACTGTGTACTGTTTAGGGATGTTTAGGGATGGTTTTAAATTTATAAAAGTTTTCATTCTGTATCGTCGAAGAATTTTCCACACAGAAATATAACTTTTAACCTGCGTATACCTCTGTGCTTATCATTCGTCATAATCATAAACATTATTACACATCAGGCGCGAAGGCCCAATGTCATGTCGCTGATTTGATATTTCACTTCTAGAGCTGCTCCATCATAAACAACAGAAAAATCTCGAAGGACAAAGAGCGACAATGCCAAAGCAGTCAACAGCCCTTTTGTACGACACGGCTTTGGAGCATCAAAGTGACAGCTTTGATTTTAAGGTATCTCTACATAGTCAAAAGGGCGGTATAAATAAAGAGCTAGGTGGCGCATGGACAATTTTACCGAGCGCATGCAGTAAGTAAACGGTTTTAACTGACTGATGGATTGCCAACATTTTTAAATAATTTTACAACAACTTCATCAGCGACGACAAACAAATAGCATGTATATAGTATAAACCTAACTGTATGTATATAAAATTTCGAAACTCAAGAAGTTGAATCTCGATCCCTTTACACCCTTCGTTTAAAGATTCATCTATCTCTTCTATTTTAACTATCACTCTATCAGCCTTATTTTAAAATATCCGTTTTGACTGAATATTGTCAGAGCTTGTCTCGACGCCGACAGGTAGGTGATTAAGGTCTATAAAAGACGTACTATCTCTATCACTTATTGCTAAATTTAGTTGCGCTCTAAATAAATCGAGTTGAAATGTGTTGATGCGCATGAAGTTGGTTTTGGAACTTTAACATTTACTTTAAAAGAGACCGTCACTGAAACCAGCATATACTTGTAAGTCAAAAATAACCACCAATTGCACGAATATTATCACTTAAACGAATTCAGTCTGTCGTACAACTGTCTAATCTTAATTTATGCTGATGTTCGGTGTTAGAAGTGAAGTAATCAGTAATTTCAACAGGAAAGTCACACAGAGAATGGAATCATCAAGCTTCTGCATATCAACACGATGCTCATTTAGCAACCCTCATTGAGTAAATAACACACGCACACGTGCGATTTTATCGGCATTGTCGGTGAACGCAGGAAATCAACAGAGCAAACTGAAAAAATCAGTAGCGAAATTAAAAAGCAAAAACAGCTTTACCAATAAAAAAATTTAAATATGTATATGTAAATATCTATATACACTCGTATATATACTTTATACGCGACAGCGGAAAACTTTCTGACATTTCTTTTTTTTTTTTGTGTTGGCTGCGAAATCAATTGTAAATTCAAATTAACCACAATTGGCAATCACCAACGCACGCGCCCACCTCACACACGGTGTCGATATTCAGACACATTTCCGCATGACAAACCACGGTTGTTGTTGTAGCTATTGAATAACCATATGTTCAATTTGATACCTTTTTAAAATTTTTGTTTTCTCATATTGATCATTAAATCAAAGCGACATTTGTTTACTTGTGTAAGAATTTTGTTAAACTAATTAAATAGCAATCTATATTTGTCTATGTAAAATATTTAAATATGTATACACATATACCATACCAGTCTATATAATCTAAATGAAATATTAGTTGCGTTATTCGACATTTTACCTATATGAAAATATATATCGTATTTTATAATTTATTAGGATAGATTTATATTACATATGAATATTCTAAGTTTCAAATCTCCAACTTAAGACTAACCATTGGTTCGTGTAGTGGCTAATGCTTGATTAGTGACCTCATCTTAACCAATATCGACCATTAATATTAAAAGTATCTCGCAATTATTTAATAAAATAGTATTGATTCAAAAACTCGAAGAAGTGCAGTAGCTTTCTTTAGGGTGTAAGGCACCTTAATTTGAATATATTTTCTATTTCCGACTTTCAGCTGAAAAAAGATATGTAAAACTGACCATGCTTCATAGAACCGTCAAAGTCTTTTCAATGCGTTACATAAGTAAATAAAAACTCAACAAAAAAAATTTTAATTAATTTAGAAAGTATGTTTTACTAGATGCTGATTAAGAATATATATACTTTCTGCATGTTATACACATTTGCACAAACATACATACATATATCCTTTTACCCTATACGTACAGGGTATAAAAAGTAGTTTTACTTAAGCGGTTGAAACAAAAATCAATTATCTTTAATGAAAAGAAAATTATTTGAAATTCTTTTATGAGAACCGGATATATTTATATTTAAGTAAAGCAACTTTTGCTGTTAATAACAAATTTTTGGATCCTGCTCGTGATTTTACAAAGGGAAGTGACTGTCAAATGTCAAGGGTAAACAGCGTTGTAAACTAGTGAAATTAATTAGTATATTAGAAAGATTTGTTTAAATAGATTCTAAAGAATTTTGCCAATTTTATCGAAATGACGCGACTAATTTTTCATTGAAGCCAAACTTAAGCATTATCCTTGCTCTCTGCTAATAACCTAGAAGACAGCTCATAGAAATTATTAAATCGATTTATCATGCTAAATAACTTTACATCTTTCATTATGACATCATGGCTGACTGCTGCCACTGTCACTAATACAGGACGGTGGAGATGGCAATATAATAAAAGCAACAGCACCGTAAAAACACAATCGAAGCATAAATTTATTCTAGAAAATACACGCAGGATGGATACACGCGTAGATGGTTGATCGACCGAATGGCTAAAATCGACGGAACAGGCTCGACTTATACCGTAGAAAACATTTCTGGTGATAGTACACTGTTCTGGTAAACACACATGGCTTCAATTCATTGACAAAAAATAGGAGCAGCATGTCATACTCGGTTTTTGGTTTGTCTTTGTTTACAATATTTTCACTGACGTTGCGTTATCTTTTACATACATTGGCATTTTTTTTTTTGGATTTGTAACAGCGCTAATTTTCTAAAAGACACCAAACCAAAACGAGAATAGCTACTGACAAAATGTTTTCATTATGTGTGTCTGTAAAAGCACAACTTAATATAGACGATTTGATTCGATTCAGCGTGGCCGCACCTTGGAAATAAAAAGGCGCGTAACCATTAAAAACCATCAAAATGCGATTGCCAAATCAAGACACACACATCGTCAACGAACTTGACCAAGGTTGCCCAAATAAAAGCCATCGGATCAGTAGCAGCAGGCAAAGATGGATGCAAGGCGTAGACATCCTGTTGAATAATAGTTGCAACTGCGTGTCTGACCACAATCAATCGATGTGGCTTAAATTTAGGCGTGTTTCTTGAAATTTATTATTTTATCTACAATTTATATTAATTTTTTTTTTTTTAAATACTGTAGTTAAGTGAGAAATGCAATCTCCACTTGATGCTTGCGTAATAAGAATTATCCGAGGCACTGAAAGCGTACTTATTATATAGTGCTGAATAAACGAAAATAAATTTCAGCATATGTCCGCTTCTACTTCACCTTACGCCAGACTGACCGAAAGCAAAGTGCACGCATTCAAGCAACACAGACACTGAAACGTGATTTTTAAAGTGCTTTTGTAATTAATATTAAAAGGTTCATTAAGCGGTGAGCGACAATTTGTGTACATAAGGGGAGTGAGAACAAAAAAAGGAAGGAAACGCATCTAGATGTGCTAGGAAAAGAGACCAGAGCGGACATAAAATGTCTACAGGTCGTTTTATGAATTTTTGTGACTCACTTTATTATTAATTATTGTATACTGCAGCTAAAAAATTCAAATATGATTGATCGATTCGGTGAGATCTCTTTTTGAGTGTCGTGTCTCAGAAAATATTAAAAACAACAGGGCTTTCAGAACAAGCCAATAATCAAATGAATTGCATACAATCTTTATGCGTAGTATAGTATGATAGAGAAGTTTTTCCACAAGTTAGGTCGCCAGAATGAGAGACAGAGAACACGGTAATGTATAGTAGTCTCCGGGATGGCATTCCATTTTATTCCTTCGCTCTCTCTATATATATATATATATGCTGTCTCTATCTTTTTTACTTATTAGACGTAGACGAGCACTTAACGTAAAATATTACATGCAACAGCGTGCTCGCGTGAATGACTGACTGAGTGGATAACTGGGATGCGACAAATAAATGAATGGCTGGATGGATGATTGCAGATGAGTTAATGAATGCGACGTAGCAACCCTTTCAGTTTGCAGACGACAACGACCATCGACAAATCTCACATCGAGTGTCAGGACGAAGGAATGACGGCGACGGAGTGGTGTGGAAATGAAAGCACTTAATTAATAGCAAAATGCAGTAGCTCCACTGTGCTAGCATTTATGGTAAAATTGAAAGAACAGCAGCCACAGTGGTTGATGTTGCCTGTTAAAGCTGTCATGACAGTAGCAATTGACAGAGTAGAGACTGACTGAGAGAAAGTTACAAAATTAATGTGACTGCAGATAACGCAGCGCTGAACCGGGGGGAAAAATATTCAAATGGTGGAAAACAAGGTGAAATCAAGATGACGTCGTATACCATAGCAACTCGTGGCACATTTGACGCGATGCTTATCTATTTTTGATTGTCCGCTCCTGCAGTTCGTGCCACAGCATCAGACATAAGCTCTACAAGCGAAAATAGGTACAACATCAGCAGTACAGCTACAGATACATACAGAACGACTCTTTATGTGTTAATAAATTAAAAGCACATTTTAAAATGGAAAACTCATGCTAGATATGGAAAACTAACGCGTTAAAGATTCCCACTCAGCTTTTACTATATTACCGGCTTTTCAGCTCTGTATCAAGCTCGCTAAAAGGCTTAGTGCAGTTCATCCCCTGTTTATTTTTAAGCATTCATCAGAACAATTTTTTCAATTAATATAAGATAGGTATATTCCAACCTTTGTGTGATTGTTTTTAAACCGATGCTTTTGAAATATACAATATTAGTTCAAAAAGGGCCAATATCGGATATAGACTTTATATGATTTAGATACAGGTTTAATCGAATTTATTGAACTTAGGAATTCAGTCGAAAAATTTCTTACATCAAACTTATTTTTTAGTTGGTATAATTATAAGCTTCTATTGTAAATGTTTTTAAATTTAGAGGGTATTTTTTAGAGGTATATTTTTCGAATTAACTTACTTTTTCCAAGGACAATCGATTTAACAGCTAACACTTGATTTGTGTTAAAATTGGTTGCCTATTTTACCTTGAATGGACGCCGGAACTACACTTGCATATGTACAAATTTCTTTGGAAAATCGTAGTTTAGTGCCTCCAAGATCGTATGGTATAAAACCTTTGGATTACTTTTTTGGCATCCCCTAAAACACGTGTATCGGAAGCCGATAATTTTTCTGTGTAAACAAAAAGTTGTTCACTATTCCATTTCTTCCCAATGTAAAATGACCATGAGCCAGCTAAAATTCATATATACATCGCCAATAACAATTACACAAACGCGTGAATGCATCGGATTTTCTTATTTTTATTTAAATATTTTCAACTTATTATTGACTGAATTTTAAACTGTTTTGGATTTATATAATTTCATGAAGACACTCTTTTCATATGCAATATTTTCGAGACAGTTAAATTCTAAAAGATTAGTAGATATACTATATATGCTTAGCAGGAGACATAGTACGCTGTTGCTGTCTGTAGACGGAGTAACAAACGGAAGTGACTAGTACCCCGTTCGATCAATTCCTCTTCTAAGTGAGTTCCAATTTCAACCACGTTTGAATTTTCAATTGAGTTGTCAACTCGTCATCGCAGTGAAACAACAATGCTGGCCGTCGAAGCAACAGAAGTTTACGACAGAATTAAGCTTTACTTTAGTCTGAAACTGCCATCAAAATCAGTGAAAGTACAGGTGCTGAATATATGCTGAGCGACTTACATAAGTGTATCAGAATAGCACCGTAAGTAAAAATTTCAAAATAATACAGAATGTTTCAAATACCACGACAACTGAGTCAAACCAAACTAAGCTAAACGATGAGTTGCAGCGCAGCTTTCAGATAAAATGACATGGATGTCG
>JAWNNQ010000772.1:0-87488 GCA_035044765.1 Leucophenga montana
TTATGTTATTGTACACCTTCAACCACTAAGTTCTTCATGTGTTAACTGAAATAGAAGTACAGATTTTGGAAGCGAAGAAGAAGAATCAAAATAAAAATAGTAAATTATTATTATTTAAAATTATTTAAATTACAACTCCAATAAGCATGTAAGTGTGGTTAATATGTACATTAAAATGTAGTTGCACGTCCACTACATATTACCCGTATTGCAGGGCGGACTATTGGAAATCAAATGAGCGGAAATACTGCGACTTCTGCAAATGCTGGCTCAGCGACAACAAAGCCGTAAGTAGTAAATCTCCTTTGGACTCCGTTGTTGTGTTAATTACTTAGTTAATATCCTTGAACAGAGCATTGCGTTCCATGAGAGCGGTAAGCGGCATAAGTTGAACGTCGCCAAACGTATTACAGAGATTAGCCGCAACAGCGAGAAGTCGGAACGCGAGCGCCAAAAGATGGACGCGGACATACGGAAAATGGAAGATGCTGCCATGAGATCCTATGCGCAGGATATACACTCCAGAGGTGACATGACGGCGCGCACTGTCAACTCGGTCATAGACGCCGCAAGGGGTACGAATGTCAGCTACGCCAGGGAAAGTAGATATGATAACGCTAGCACCAGCTGCAGTGCGAGACGCGCCGGACGACAAGTGGATCCGATGCGTTTGGAGGGCGAATCGGATGATGAGGAAGACACTCGTCGGGTCAGTGTGTCAAAAGTGGAGCCAGACGTAGTCCCGGATGCGTCACTCTGGGTAGAGGGTAAATCCGATGAAGGATACACATACTACTGGAACGTCAAGACAAATGAATCGGTGTGGGAGCCCCCGAAAGAGGGATTTCTCTCGCACGCGGAATATGAACGCATCAATACGTTGGCCGAAAAGCAGCAAGAAATGCAGTTTGCCGAAGAGGCAAAAAAATTCAGACAAAATGCGGACGAGGAGGTGGCGCGCTACAATCGGGAACGCCTAAAGACCTACAGGCGGCCAGTGTCAGCGTTGGAGTTGAAACAAAAAGAGGAACAGCGTCAATCATTTAAAACAGAGGAGGAAGCTGCGACCAACGAAATTGGTCAGTGGCAAACTGTGGAGACAAAGTAAGTTCAACTTGTGCATATAGTAAATGTAGACCAGTCATTATTTAAATTATATTGCAGACCACCTCCAGCGCCCATTGATTGGGAACTGCCCAAGAATGACAACTATTATGTGGCGCCTATAGTTCCTGATGCAACGCCAGAGCCTCCAGTGAAACGATTTAAAGAAAAGACGATCGAAACCCTCAACGATGAAAGCAAAAGTGGCGCTGCCCCAGCCACCTTCAAAAAGCGCAAGTTTGCCAATAAAGGCAATGCACGGCAACGCTTGGAGGATTAGCATTTGGCGGCTTTAATTTTTAAATACAAAATATAGAAACATTAAATATACAACGTACAAAATACATAATTATAAAATTTAGCTTATACTAATGAAAATTGAACACTCGATACTGTTCACGCACTTCCAAAAAGATGAATGCTCGTTGTCTATTAGAATAAGAACTCGTCAATTTCGATATGACTGAATATTCCATATCGCTGCGTCGAGTTCACCTATCGTAATGTTCACCTATCGTAATGTTTACTTCTTGGTTTCAAACCTTATAGTTTATTCGGGTGTATCCAATCTGTTTTCTGTTATACTTTCCCTAGCAGCGCTGGCCTCCAATTCACGTGATTTTCGCAGTTCCTCTCGATGCTTAAGCGTTACCTCCATGAAATTTAAATATCCTTCATCGATGGGTTCGACGTTTGACACCCCATCGCACTCTTCCTCCGGTTCACTGGAACTATCTTCGGTGACTGCAGCTTCCTCCTGCTGTAAATGGCTTCTCCGCCGTAATTCCTCGTTTTCATTCTGCAGCAGCTCGGCGCGCAGCTTCCAATAGTTCAGTTGATGTTCGCTGTGCCATTTAATCATCTTTCGGTATGTGTTGTACCAAATGCGAGAAACGGCATCACCTTCAATGCAAGAGTTTTGTTGTTCGTCTACGTTCCGACCGGCATTAATTGCCATCAAGCGTTTCTTGCGCTTTCTGAGTTTCCGGCGTTTTGCAGACCTTCCGACATTTCTACTACTATTATTCCGACCATCCAACTCCATTTCATTTGATTAACCATACTAGTAAAATTAATCGAAAAACTACAAAGCTATCGAAAGATTCGACTTTTGATAACTTTGATTTCTTTCGATTACTTCGTACATCGTAAGAATAGTCTTTCGATAGCAAAATTATCGATTGTATTTCTATTTCACATGCTCAAATGAATTTTGCGCACAAATGTCACATAGCGTAAAGAGCATTAGTGCAGGCGAGACAAAAACACTTTTGGATTTCTGTTACATTTGAATTGGCTAGCTATAACGGCACCTACAAAGTTTTCCAAATTTTAAACCAGAAATAAAATGCTTCGTTAAAAAAGCTTACGACCATTATTTATTGGACATGGCAAATTACTTCTATTCAAGACAGCAATATATCATAAGGAATCATAAATAAGGGATCCAAATCAAATAATTAGTTCCACACAGTGTGGCACCGTACTTCTTCGTGGGAAAAGATGTGATTACATGAATATAAATGTCTGTTTTTGAGAGTTCATACTGCGAAAATTAGTCAAAGTACAATACACTTCGAAAGCTTTTCTTATCGGCAGGCCTAATGATTGGTCTTCTATATTCAAAAGGTGGGAGGTGAAACCAATTAAGTACGGCGCTGAAAGTTATTAACAATAGTTTTCAGATTTTGTATAAATATATTTTATGATATACCTATTATTAAAGCTATGAGGCCTCGGAAATTCATCTGTCTAGCTTATTGGGTAACATTCCAAAAATATTTGGTTCAAAAACCACACATATATAATTTTCTTTAATTATTGTTTCAAATTATTGTATTTTATATCCAAAGAAATATCTTAAAAAATATATCCCACTCACAAACATCAAAAAGTCACAATTCGGCCAACTCAAATCAAAACCGTTCTGAGGTTCGTCCAGAATAAAACAGCTCATGTAAACAATCATAGGTAGTTTCACGAGTTTCACCAGTAGAGTTTGATTAAATGTTTCAGACGAAGAATCACAAAAAAGTAAGTTATAGATGATTTGTAAGTTTAAATGCTGTTCACACTTATAACGGAAGTAGTTGAATCTTATCATATGGATCAGTGTGAACCTGACAAAAAAGGCTAAAGAGCAGAAAAACTTTATATAAAATACTCTGCCTGTTGTTAATATAGACTTATGCAGAAATTAAAAAATAAAAAATTTTATATATGAATATTAGTTGACACAACGTTATTTTACACTAAGAACTATTTTTGAAACATTTTTTTTCTCAATGTGAAGAGAGAATAATGACAACTTTTTGTTACACAGAAAAATGTTTAGCTGTATATACACGTGTTTTGAACTTAGCTACAAGCTCTCATCAGTATGCTGACAGCGCATTGCGAAGTTTTGCTACTTATATCATGCTTCTCAAGAAAAATGCTCTGTATATCACATGCGTTTCTATGTACCTATATACAACTTTCCAAGAATGTGATATCTGTTACATTCTTGCAAGTGTGGCTAGAGATAGAGATCAGTCTCTGAGTATTTTTTTTGCATTATAGCCTTATAAACTGCGACAATGGCTAGCAGCCCGCTACTTTGAAATGAAAAATGAAAAATCTCCAAACCGGCAACTTTCTAGTGAGTGATAAAGAGCCGCATTTGCAAGAATGCCACAGAAATAACATGCTTAGAAAATTGAATATAGAAATTCATATGATACATATCGCATTTTTCTTGAGAAGCATGATATAAGTAGGAAAAATTTGCAATGTCCCGCCAACACGTGTATGTGCGGCTAAATTTCTGTGTAACAAAAAGTTGTTGTTAATATTACTCAATGTAAAATGACCTTGAGCCAGCTAAAATTCGTATATACATTATATAGTTCGCTAATAAAATTTACATACAAAATACTCGTATTAATTTAAAATAAATAATACAAATAAAATTTTATTTAATTAAAATTCATCAATTAAAAAGAAAACATAAGAAGACGGTTTGGAAATTTGTGCATATAAGAGACAATAACCCGTATTATTGGCGTGGTTGTGTTTTAGGTTTGACATTTACAAAATTTAATAAACTTGATCTTCGTACGGTCAAATAGAAGCTAAATTTCTAAGTTTGATGTCTCTAGCTTATATAGTTTCAAAGATCGGTTATTTCAATCGAGCGAACAGAAGCGAACAAACAAACAAACAAACAGACTGACATGACTAAATCGACCGATGCTGATCAAGAAAATGTGTACTTTATGGGCTCTTCCACTCCTCCTTCTGCCTGTTACATACATGTTTTTAAGGCAGGTTAACATTTGACCGGTATAGGTGGCATTAACCGGTATAGGTGGCATTAATTAATAGGTGGCATTAATTAATAACTCGTAAACTACGCAAGATATTTTGATGCGGTTTTTTTTCTAGTGTTATACAAACCCTTAGAAGTATTCTGGAAAAGTGGGCGTGTTACCACCCACGCCAATTTTTTTTTTTTTTTAACATAAACTTTATTTTAATCAATATGTTCTTCATTTTCAAGTTCAATAATAAAAATAAAGGTTAAGGAATCTTCCTCTCCAAATTCAGCATCCTCCAAGAAATTGTCTGTTGTTCCAATCTCGCTTATGCTTTCGTATGCGTCTCTCCAGATTGACCGAAGAAATTATTGGGTCTAAAGTGTCCATAGCTCGATGAAAAACATTCGTGACTGTGCTTTCTCGCATGGAGAAGTCAGTCAGACTTGTAAATCTTGTTTCGCGATTCAGCCGCCTCTTCCCCAAAGTAACCGACTGGCAGCACGGTGTTCTCTAATATTTCTCTGGAATGAACAATTATCTTGTGGACTGTCGCTGTCATTGGTAGCCATGGATGTTCATTTGTAGCATATCAACAATAAATTCTCCAGTTTTATGACAAAGCTTTTCATATTTTTCGTAGTTGATTAGCAGCTGATATGATAAGCATATAAGAATAGTCCTCATGTTTAAAATTTGCTGTTCATCAATGCCAGTAATTTTAGAAAATATCTTATAGTTATTAAACGCACGGCGCCTTGTTTTGGTTGATCGACTTTTAATGTCAGCTTTTCCCAAAACATACGCTGAATGCATTCTTTTCTTTTGGATAAGATAATTTTGTCGGCTAAGTCAGTAACTCTCCATTTTTTGCTGTGTGGATCAAAAGCTCTTGTAGGGAAACCTTAGCTACGGTGTCGCTAATCTCAATATTATTTGGCTTTTTTTTCCCAGCCACTTCTTTATAAGGTGGAAATATATAGACTTTTTTTCATTTATTCCTCCCGGAATGCAGTATACTGCTCTTTTGTTAATCCTTGGTCCAAAACCAAAGCCAGGGCCTCCTCTGGAGAAGAACGTACCGGCTTTCTAATTGTTGTTGTCATGATTTGTCTGATGTTTTTGGCCTTTGCAGGACTGATGGCTAGTAATTTAAGAACGGCTGCAAGATCGTGGAGCCCGCGCTTACAAGCAGCTATGCTTGACGCTTGAACTAGCAAACGAACATTGTGTTTCTGGGACTTGGAGAGGTCGGCTGCTTGCTTCCTTTGTCCCCTTGTTCCTTTAAACATAAACGTTACTGTTGGACGTCCAACTGATTTTAATGCTAGATGGTTTCTGTTATCAATCAAGGTCAATTTTGGTTTGCCTCCAGCCGTGTCGAATATTTTTTTTGCAAATAATTTAATATTTCTTTTTAATTTTTTCAAAAACGTTGATAAATTAACGCAAAACATACGAACTTTCCCTTTATTAATTTTTCATTGAGGCGAATAATGCTTGGATCTGCATATCCGATAATAAAATGGAACACGGCATTTTCTTGCTTAAGGCGGCTCTTCTGCTCTCGCCACACTGCGAACAACTCGGCATTTGGAATTATGAGCTTACGTGCTAAAAAATTTAATTGTGAAACATTTACAAAAAAGTGCACCTTGAGACAAACTTTTCTGAAGAGAGAATTAATGACTCTACAACATGGACAAGGACTCACAGATAAGACTTGATAACCATTTTGTTAAACTCTTTCCAAAGTTCAACTTTCCTTTCCAAAATCAGACATTGACACCACTCGCTAAATACACACATTATTAAAAAGACACGTACAAAAATAACAACGTATAATCAGCCACACGTAGTACAATCCTGAACAGTTAACATCCATTGCAAATTTAAATTTTTAAAATGATTCTCTTTGGTGTGTTTCAATTTGAAATTGCACTTCAATTTTGCACTTAATAAAATCACGCGGTCACCGGTTGCAACAGCTGACTTTAACAGCTGTTAACTTAACATTGGACTGTTATGTTAACATTTCTGGGATGTAACATAACAGTTTGATGTGTTTATAAAAATAAGCATAAAAAAAAGCATAGCATAAAAAATTCATAAATTTGCAAACATGTGAAAAATGAATTTATGCCACATATACCGGTCAAATACCCCATAGTGCACTGTCAAATACCCCATAGTGCACTGTGCCAGATACCTGGCAAGAATCTGATTTTCATTGACTTTGTTGTCACTTTAGTTGAAAACTTTCTTATCGATTAAAAATTTCCATTAATTGCATTGTACACTGGTCTAATAGGTAAAGAAGAATCTTTCTCTCGAACACTCTCAAGAACGCTGTATCCGGTGTTGTCAGGGTCCACGCGTCTGCGCCATACAGCATGACCCGGATTGTCAACGTCATAGATTTTTAATTTCTACACCAACATTTTGTGTATCTAGCTTATGTAAGAAAATGTTTCAAAATACAGCGATAGCAGCGGACAGCGTTTTTCCATGTGTTTAATTAAAATATCCATTGGCGGATCCAAGGGAAGGAGCTGGAGAATGTGACAATGTTTCGACCAATGTTTAAATTTAAGAAAACTACACAATCAATAAAATTAATTTTTCTGGCCAAGTCTCCCGACTTGCAAGGTGCGCCCTAAAGGTGGTCCATGCATGAAGTAACTGTAAATATTATTTTTCATTCAAAAATGCTTTGTTGTGAATCCTTTATTTTGGCACTGAGTGAAGACTTCTCTAATCTGGCGATGCATACTATTTACTTTTCCTGGGAACTCTGTCTATCTGCCTCTCTTTCTATTCGCTACTGCGCAGCAAAAAAAAAAAACAAAAAAAAAAGGCTAATGAAGATAAGCAGCATGGAATACGAGTCCGACAGATTGTCTGTTCGTCCGTGACTTTATTTAGCCAAAAGAAAAAATTTCGGCAAATGTTATATTTTCAACCAACAATGGCAACCAGACAAGAGCATCATCAACATCAACAGATAGCACGTCTACTCGTATAAAGAAAGAGAGAAAGGCGATCGGGCATTAACTCGCACATGACAAATGCAATGCCATTTGTTAAATACATTTTTCGTGAATACATATGTAGGAGCGAGCAAAAGACTTCAGTTTTGTACCAAATATTGTAGTTGAAAACAAAGCTTTAGCTTTAACTCAAATTAAGACGGAGGATGACGATGATGTTGTGCACATTAATGCAACTCGGATTCTACTCCGAAATTCGCTCTAAAAATGTGTAACACAATGTAAATTTATTTTCGACCATTAATCTGAACTCTGTAGAGAGACTGAGTACGGCGGGGCGGTCATTTGACTTGGCGAATGTCTTAATCTGCTTCGACCGACCAAACGATATGCTGAGATACTCTCACTGGGTCATTTGGACAAAAGTGTTTGTCTGGATGGCAGGCTGCTGGAATGGGGCGTGGCTGTGTATTAGCCGCTACTTTTTGGCGGATTCGTGGAAGTGGCACATCTGTAATTAAGACGTCTCTGGCATTGGCTGAGTTAGGTTGGGTGGGGGCTATGGCGACGTGAAGGGTAAATGCAGCAGCAAGAGGAAGTTAGTTAGCCTAGAAACAAAAGACTCAAGACACGAACTTACCTTGTCGCTGAACAGCAACAAGAGACAAAATTTTGACAAAACAATTAAATGAGCGAAACAAAAACTCTACCCATTTTATGATTTTCTTTTGTTTCCATGGCCACGCGAGACATGCACCGGCACCGGCACCGGCACCGGCACAGCGACCTGCCAACTGTCCACTCTATTGCCGCACGACAACGTTTGAACGGAGGGGCGACCAGTCCAACAACGATTCAGTCCAACCGGTCGACCTTTCTAATGGCGTCGCCCTACACTAACCTAGCTACACCAGTCTCTTCATGCACATAAATCATGCGGCAAATATCATCCAACTCCACTTCACCCCACCAACATCGTCACTGCATATTTAACTGCTGTCGTCATTTCGTGGCCATCGGCATCGCCACCTGCAATCGGCGACGTTCGCGTTTGAGACTCCAGGCAACAGCGCTAGCGCTAATAAGCCTTGAACCATTCACTTGTGAACGATTGAGCGATCGAAAGTCACATAGCCTCTACAACTGTGCGGAGAAGAAAGCGAAAGAAAAGTTTCCAACAAAAATGTGATTTTCCAAATGGAGATAGAAAGTATTTCGCTTGCTTCACACATTCTCTGTACTTGATCTAATACCGATTGTTTTTATTTATATTCAGAAAAAAGTATTTATTGTTTCTGCAAAAATATTAAAAAAGTTTGGACAGTGGTGTATTTTTATACTCTGTCTACATTTACGAATGAGCAAACAGTGGCGGATCTAAGAGGGTTTTGGACGATTCAGCCCGGCTTCTGGAACATCCAAAGAAAACATACTAGTACATATAAACTTACTTCTGCGATTTCGACAAAATCGTGCGTATTCATTTGAAGGTGCTCCAATATTCTCAAATTTTTGTCATGGGTATAAATGTTTTATTTCCAGTGTTTCTCGGAGACAGTCTTCGACACAATTTAAAAACTTTGTCTTGGCGCACTGCTATCTCGCAACTGTGTCCTACGAGTACCAGTTGTCCGTTGCAAAGGATGAGCAGGAGCACAAATTCACATAAAAAACAAGAAAGAATGGTGCAGTCGTCTTTTCTCGACTTCGAAATACACTACCACATTTCGTATCCTAATAATGAATGTTTGTTTTTTAAACATAAAAAGAATGAAATGAAATAATATTTAAAAAAAAAGTTGTTTTTAAATGAAAAAATTAAAATTTTTTTGGTTTACTCTGAAAACGTGAATTGTAGGGATATATAGCTCTATGGTCGGCGTTTAGGGTGTAGCATCCAAAATTTGAAATTCACTTGAATTCACGAGCTGATCAAGAATATATACTATATACTTTATGGGGTCTATGATGGCTCTTTTAATGCGTTACAAACTTTCAGATAAACTGATAATACTATTTCACACTATCGGGGGTGTCACAGAAACACGCTAGACAAAATTCCGTCTGGTCATATGAATTTCACAGAGAAATTTCGTAGGCGTCACAGAAATCTCTTAGATTTCATTCAAAGCAGTGTTTAATGCACAGACAAGTTTTGTGCGCAAGATTATCGTAGATAACAAAAATAGATTACAGACGAAATGTAAATGAAATTTTCTGCAGATTTACTTGGAGAACATTGTGAAGTCCTATATTTGGTGTGATGTGTTTCTGAATTAGTTATTTTATTAATATATTTATTTTAGTAACCACCATAACCATATCGAAGTTCCACATAAACAAGGTTTTACCTTATGATTTGATAAGTTTACGTATGCAATCAACAATTTTACCTAGCAAATGGCTGTTGATTTCAAACGGTCTAAAAAGAGATATGAAATTAATTTGGGTCCGAATTGGGGAGAAAGATTATTTCTCTGTGAATAGTATAAAAAATGTATGCCCCGTATAAAAACTTGACGGAAAGCGATTGTTGACGATAGTCAATTCTCAACTCCAGCTTAGTAAAGAACAAACTATTTCTGAATTATAAGTCAATTCGACACTTTAGTTTAATTTTTATATATTGCATTGTACTTACTTTTGTGAGTAAAGTTTTAAAATAAGGGGCTCTTATATGGCAGCGTGACACTGTACATTTATTATTGTTGATTATATTTTTTTCCGGTACCCTTTGCATACAATTATGTAGCAAATGTCATCTATCTGTTTCGAATAGTTCTACTTGAACACCCAGCTCAAAATCCTGCTGTCAACTTGCAGTGTTACCGTGACACGAAATTCATGGTAATTATTTCATAGAAGGCCAATCTATACTACAAAGTAGGTTGAAACAAATAAAACAAAACAAATTTTATGGCCAGTCTAGGCATACTATAATTTGAGTATGTGAAATGAGTGCGCTACTAATTTCGACCATACTTCACAGGTTTCCTTTTCTGACCTAACAGAACTTTGCGTTAAAATTTCAGCGCAATCGGTTAGACGCGGTTAGGATGTCTATAGCGAATAAACATACTTACAACATTCATTCTTTTACTGTGAACTGGCTGCTGAGACCGTCGAGCAAGCTCAGTTTGAGCAATAAGAACTGTGGATGCCTACGATTAAGGAGCAAATCAACCGACACATCAGAGGCTACAATGAGCTCTCGAAAGCCCATGGTAATCACTCGGAGGTAGGAGTCTGAAGCGGATTCATCTCAGTGACCTTTGGCATCACAAATGTACGAGATGGTTCTCTTTAAAGAGGAGTTACTGTAACTATTTGTTACCCTTGAATTTACGCCAATCTGTCCAGTTGTGATCATTTATTCCTATGTTTAGTAGCTATTAAATTAGCTGATAAATATTCCGCTTACACGAAGGCTTTTTAATGAAATCATTTCACGAAAAGTTTTCCGTGTTTTGTATAAGTATTTAATCATTGGTGGATCCAAGGAGGGGGGTGAATTGGGGACCGTCGTCTAATGATAAGCCACCATATAAAATTTCAGGCTGATATTGACTTGGATAATAATGGATTTTTCGAACGGTTTAACATGCTTTAGAGGCGTAACCACTCGTAATGTACTGCGATTTGATGCAACTGATGCGATCGGTACCAATAAATCGGTGTCCATTTCAGATGTGGTGACCTTTTCGTTTGCAATTTTCATCTTCGATGACATCTGTACTAACCTCTGCAATACGACAAATGTCAGGATCGTCGCCAACGTCTTCAGAGTAAAGAGTTTCGTTCCTCAACTTAGCCGCCAAGATTATTTCCCCGGGACTGCATTTTGGGTCGTTGCCCCCAATCCACTTTCGATTTTCTTTACCTTAGCTGTCGCAACGAAACATTTATCAGCGATGCAATTCGAGAACTCTACCTATGTCATTTTTCATCCACGCATGTAGATTATTTTTTAAATTGGCCGAATATATTGACGTCAAAGAGGTACGTGCGATTTTTTAGAAAAACTAATTTGTGTTATAGTAAACTGAAAAGTAAGAAACTTTTGTTCAACATTTTTTTTCAAATGGAGATTGGGCAAATTTTGTCATAAGGGCCGTTCAAATAACTCGGAAAGGTGAGGGAGGCTGTGCCCGATTTATTACAAAGTGTTGCAATGGGGAGGAGGGGGTGATTACGTTACGTAATACTTGAACGTCCCCGTAATATACATTTCGGAGAGTTTCCTACTCTCAAGAACGTGTTGCACTGCTACGAAAACTAACGTGGCTGATACATCTGATATACACATCATGTATGCTCACACCATGAATGCCTTCTGTTACATCTGTTATACACATTATGTTACGCTACTATGTTATGTTAAATGTCAGACGAGTTTTTGGGCATATACAGGTATATACTTCTATTCAAACATAAACACGTGATAACAAACATAAAATATAAAAAAAAAAATAAATAAATAAAATAAAATAAACTTTTTTAAACAATTCTCACTGAAGTCTTTTTAAATATTTTGAGCTGGGGTATAGAGATGTAGCATGTACCACGTACGTGGGCGGGACATGCCCACTAATATACAATATATAGATGAACCGTCCGTTCATAACAAACCACCATAATCGTTGATATCGGTAATCTATGGTGCTTAGCGTAAAAAGAAATATCTACAAGTATATCTCGTATATCGTCAATTATCAAAAAAATGTGTACATTTAAAAAACTCCTAGACAAACATGGGAAACAAGTCTAGATCGATACGTCAAATAGAGTTAATTACGAAATAGCTCCTTTAACGCGATGCAATTTTCAGACAAACTGATAACATCCTTTTATATGGTACCTCCGTCATGTCGATCACTAAATTAATATATTTCTAGTATTTAAACTATTTTTGAATAGTAAAGAACAAATATTTATACCCTGCAGACAAACATTCGTAAACAGTGCATATTAGCCTTGTTAAAATTTCAAATATTATGTGATATATCAAAGTAAATTGCAGATACATATACATATAAGTATATTCGTGATAAATTGATGAGATGAGTCGATCTATATGTCTGTCCGAGATATTGATTCTCAAAGGCTTTACGAATTAAATAGCTGTGTGAAATTAGCACCCCGAATGAAGTTCGTTTGTCCAAAAATACTCATTTCTGTAAATGCAGTTTGTTTGTCCAATAAAAGTAGGTAAACATATTTATGAAATTCAGTACAATTATGCATTGCACGAAATCAACTCAATCGATCTTATTATTTGGATTGTTTCTATTATTTTTAAAATGGGAACATATTCAAATTTAAAAAAATTTGACTCGATGAAATCCCTGCATATATATTGAGTGGCGTTATCTCTCAAACTTTTCATCACTTCCTTGCTTTGTGCAGACATATATCGGGATCGTGGATGGATTTGGACGATTGTCACCGATCAACCTAAAAAACAATTAATGAACAAACCAGGACTAACGTTGAACCAGCGAGCTGCATTTACAGAAATGAATATTTCTCACTTCACAAAAAAATAATTAATTTTTAGACACTAATTTTCGCTTTTATTAATTATTGATATGTGGGCAAACGAAGTTCAAACTTGGACAGATCTGGACTATCGTTAGACAGACTTAAAAAAAAAAGACAAAAAAAAAGTGAAAACTTTACATTTTGAAGTGCCAACTTATGCTTAATTAAATGCACCAAATTCAGGGAATAGATCTATAGAGCAATTTATGTTAAAATAATTCGTCTGATAAATAGTCTCTATCTCACAAAATATTGAAGGTTTGGTTTTCAAACTTGAACCCTTTGTAAGGTCATATTCGATCTCAAAAATCTTAGTTTTGATCAGCTATATACTGCACCGATATAGGCGTTTGAATTCTCAAAAAAATAACTTTTTATCTTGCAAATGTAAACTTCTCTTCAGTTAAATAAGCATATCATAGAGAGATAGAGAAAATTTTAGTAAATAGAGAGAAAAAACAAAATCGGAACGATTAACGATCCTTGTTTTAAAAGTAATACAAATAAAGTATAGGTATATCTAATTATTTCTGAGCTTTCCGCCCTCTGCTCCAACTAGGCGGATACTCTAAATCATATGTACTTTATAGCCATAGATTAGCCATAGAAAAGAAAAAAACTACTGGGCTTTAAACGAAATTTTACTGAACTTAGCTTCAATATTTCTTATTTAAGCTTTTCCAGAACTTTGAGATTCTCTCAGGATTAATTCTAGTAAGCAGCTTCTTTATCAATAGCCACTCGCATGACACTGACATGGAGAAACCCTTTGGCAAGCTTAAGTAGGTGAAGAAAAGTACCCCGCATAATTTTCTATATCTTGAGCGGATTGTCATCGAAATTCGCTAAAAAGGCGAATGAGAAATATGTATACAGAACTGTAATAATCTATATATAAATAGACCAGTGAAAACATTTCTCACCCTTTTTAACCCTCTTAAACACAACGTATTCGCTTGGAATGTGAAGAGGAGCACAGACGAATGTAATTTTTTTCTAAAGTATTGTGTCTTAGGTAGGTAAAAACCAGGTAGTTCGGCAGTCATAAAGACTCTCTCACAAAGCTCCCTTTCCTTCTCTCAGCGCTCTCAATTTGGTAAATTGTTTCTTGTTTGTAACGGTTCCTTTGGTTTCAGTTGGAAGAAAAGAGCAAAAATGTTGTCCATCTCTGTCGTGCTCTAAAGGGCGATTGATATGTCGGTCAAGCAGCTCGACGTTTTGTTCGAAACTGTTGTGGGCAAACATGTTAGCGAGCATAAGTTACTATTTGTCTCAATAGTTGCAATAGGCACGAGGGGGTGATTAACTTACATAATACATGAAAGTCCCCGTAATATACATTTCCGAGAAAAATATGTGAGGAGTTATATAGCATCGCAAACATCAGATTTTGCAATATTTGCTATTTGCCCCGTTCAAGCACATGTCGCACTGCTATGAAAAGTAACGTGGCTGATACATCTGATATCATGTGTGCCCAACTGTCATATATGTTATACACATTATGAGTGTCGTCTGTTACTATGTTATGTTATATGTGAGATGAGTTTTTAGGCAAATACAGGTATATACTTTTTGCAAAACTTAACCACGCGATAGATGAGGTCAAGAGGTGGTACAGTTTCGGAGATATAAAAAAAAATAAATTATTTAAAATCTTTTTTAAACAATTCTCGTTGAAAACTTTATAAATATTTTGAGTTTGGGCATACAGATGTAGCACGTGCCACTAGCTTCATTTAGTTTCGGGACGTAGGCGGGACATGTCCATCAATATATATGAAGCGTTCTTTTAAAAAAATCTTCTATATCGAATTTTAAGTTGTTATTAACTGAAATAAAAAAGTTGTTCATAATCGATAATCGTTGATATCGATAACACAGGTCAACATGGTTTAGTTGTTGAAAAGCTAAGGGTCGTTTCCGAAGTAACTTGCTGCGTAGAATCCGAATCCGGGGTCCGAATTGGCCCATCATGTCAGGATTTTGTGATATTTGAGGTTATGTTTCTACTTTTGTCACTCCAGTTACATCCTTTAGTAACATTCTTACCCTTTATTTTAAGACTTCAAGAGATCAATTACGATATTTTCGCAAAGTTATGGCTATTCGAAGTTACGAAATATATCCATTCGACGTCATTGGGATACATAACCTCAAATAACTCAAAATCCTGAAGTGGTAGGCCAATTCTAACCCCGGATTCGGATTCTACGCAGCAAATTACTTCGGAAATGACCCTCAGCTTTCCAACAACTGATATGACCCCGGTATTTGTGTAATCTTTCTGTTTAGCGTAAACATAAACCTCTAAACTCGTATCTGTCAGGTGTTCGTCCCATGGGCCGATGGCTGGACAGCGTTCATTTAGAGGCAGAAACATTTTCCGTGACAATTCTGTATTATGCAAGTTTTTATTACTGGGTACTTTATTAAAAAACAAACCCGTCTCCTTTGGAATCAAAATTTTATGTCGCTACATTGACGATGTGTCGTCGGGATATGTGAAAATATATCGGGCCTCTTCGATGAGTCGCTTTCAATATATCAATATATTTTTTACATTCCTAACCATAATATACGTACGAGACATTGAAATACATACATAGATAAATATTTATGTGACATACTGATTTGGGTTCATCTTGAATTTCTCTACGCTCCTCCTTCACGAGTGATTGTTGTTCAACGAAAGTTGGTCAATGTTTGCTTAATGACATTCACACTTCACATCGGCGAATAGGACGCAGCAGAAGAAGGTGAAAGAAGCAGCCAACGCAGTGGAATAAAAAAATGGCTGACTACCATAAATTCATATTTTTATGCATGCATGAAAAAAAAGGGAAGACAGACAAGTGAGTAGCATGAAAAACGAGTAAGAAGCGACAGGAGCTGCAAGGGGTGTGTGGTTATAGGTCTAATTAAATGGGTGTTGCAGATGCTAATAGTGGCAACAACAACAGCAACAACAAAAAACAGTTGAGAACATGTGAAGAGGAACACTAATAATTTTTAAATATATGTCTCTCTCTTCTTCTCTCTTCCTTTTTTACACTTTGACTATCCGTCTCAGTCTATCTTGTTTAACAATATTTTCCCCCGTGGCTATTTCACACCTGCTCAGCATATTTGTTGTTGTTGTAGTCGCTGATGTACGAGGTTGTTGTTGGTCTTAGTTTCAGTTGCCGCCATATTTTCCGTCATTGCCGAAGAAAAAAAGTTTGTGTCTTAAGTCTTTTGTTTTTTTTTTCACATTACAGGTTTGATTTTTTTTTATTATATTTATTATAAAATAATTTGAATAATAATGAAAGCTATTAATGTTATGTAAACACCCACAAATAATTCAATAATATCTGAATCAATTTGCATTGGGCCAACAAAAGGCTAGTTGACGTTGCGACGTGGCAGACAAATTGTTGCCAACAAATCAATTGAATTGCAAATAAACTGCGACGACGACAAAAAAAAAAACAAAAAGAAAAAAAAAAGTTGCTGAACTAAATTGTTTATTAATATGCATAATAAAAAAAAAGCACAAATAACAAATTTAATGGAGCCACATTCCAGCAACGGAGGCATGGTTAATAGCAAAAACTAACTGCGAACAACATCTAGAACAACAAATGCAAAACGAATGCCGCCGACGCCGCCGCCACATTCAAAGTAACCACAAAATCATCATAAGATAATACTTTTTTGTGCGATGGTGGAGAACTGAGCTGAAGAGTGTTGAGATAGTTGTCTGTATACAAGTACATATTACAGACTTGCAATTTCAGGTGGTAGTAGTAGCAACAGTAGCAGCAGACAAGCATAAAAACACCACAGGCAGCTTTGATAAGCTTTGCAGCGGCTGCGACAGATCGACATAGACTCAGTCATAGTACATACACTACACAAAACGATTACATAGTCGTATATGTACATACCTACATATAAACACATGCAAGCTCATACGCATAAGCATTAAATTAAATACAAAATGTTGGCAACAGCAGCACAAATGATGTTGGATATTTCCATTAGATATTGGCGACAACAAGAACAACAAATCATGCAAAGTATGTGTGGTGAAATCGAAGAATTAATACTCTTCGTCTGCCCTAAAAATAATCAATTCATAAATATGATTTCAGGTAAACATTTTTAAATGTACATATGTACATAGCAGTAGAAAAGTATCAATCATTTACAACACTGTTTGTGAAAATTTCGTCAAAGATTCCAGATAATGTACCAAATCATACCGAACCGACGACAGAAAGTTTAGGTGTCAAAATGGTACAGCATTTTTATTCTCTTGACACGTAGTGTGAATGGTAGCAAAGCATAGTCTGCAAGAACAGTCTGAGATCCCACATACTATACGGGTACATATTTATTCTTGAAAACATCGACAAGTCCATACAGCCATGGCCGTCTGTCTGTCTGTCTGTCTCTTGCATATTAAAATGAGAACTAGTCCATATTCGACATAGCCCAGCGCAAAAAATTCCACTGGGCTGGTCATCTTATCCGGATGAAATACAATGAAAATTATCAACGTTAGGCACATTTAGTTCAACCGTTTATATCGAATGTCCATTATTGAGAGAGAGTTAGAGAGAGAGAGAGAGAGGGATTGAGAGAGAGAGAGAAAGAGAGAAAAGTAGAGTTTTTAAACAATTGCGATCCGTTTTTATATCATTCACACATAGTGTGAAATGGTATTATCAGTTTGTCTTAAAGTTTGTAACGCATTAAAGCAGGCATCGTAGACCCCATAAAGTATATATATTCTTGATCAGCTCGTCGAGACGAGTCGATATAACCATGTCCGTCTGTCTGTCCGTGTGTCTGATGTTGCGCATTTTTTGGAAACCAATTTTTATGCTATCCAGTTGAAAATTTGCACACACACTTCTAATTATTGCAGTTTAATAGAGTATCAAGATTGACCCGCCCCGCCCACTCTTTGGGGTAGCCCCCATACAAACCCAACGCCCACTTTTGAATTTTTGTATGTAAAACTTTTTTATTGTAGTCAATATCAACTTAATAATTGTTATGGTAACTTTTAATTGACGGATGTTTGACATATATATTAATGGGTAGGACTCGCCCACTGTTTGGGATAGCCCCCATACAAACCTACTGCCCAATTTTGTGTTTTTGTAAGATACACTTTTTTTTAAAGTCAATATTAGGTTGAAATACGATGTGGTTCGTTTTTATGGATAGCCCCTTAACATACACAGACTAATGGGCATGTCCCGCCCACTTTTTGGGGTAGCCCCATACAAACTCACCTCCCACTTTTGTTTGTTTTTATAAAAAATGCTTTATTTAAATTAATATTTGCTTGAAATTCGATTTAGTGGACTTTAATGGACAACTGTTTTATATACATATACAAATGGGCGTGTCCCGCCCTTTTTTGAAATAGTCCCATAAAAATCCACAGTTACAATAAGTAACTCCTTCATCGAATCGGGCCGGCATTTATTGAAGACAACCAATTTAATATACTGCAAAATATATACTATATGGTAGCCCACATAAAGTAAACCTCGAATTAGGGAATTTTGTATGAAAAACTTTTTATTGAAGTCAGTGTCAAATTGAAATTGGATATGGTGGATTTTTATGGAAATCATTCCCAACATTTTTGACCCTCTTAAACATAACATATTCGCTTGACTTTATTTTTTTTTTGAAGAATGTGAATATTATCGAATAATTTAATAATGCAACTTATTCCGCATATTTGCTACCTTTTTTGTTTCTTTCGTTTCCTTTGGTTTCAGTTTGAAAAATAACGACAAAAATATTATTTGACTCTGTCATGGTGTAATGGACGTACCATACCAGTTGCCTTTCAAAAACATACATATAAAGGGTAGATAGTCACAGTGTGTTCGTGGGATTCAAATATTTTCCATAATTTGATCTGCGTATGTATCAGGCGAATTGAAATATAGTTATCGAGATCCCGTTGTTCACACATGCGAAAAAAAAAACGGACAGATGGACATATCTATATAGACCTGGCTTTTACTTTAAGGACTGCCACATCTTCTTCTGCCTGTTACACACATTTGCACGAGCGTTATATAGCGTTATATAGCGTTTTTTGTTTTTTTTTTTGGTTTCTTAATTGTTTCATACGCAATAAAATTCTCTACAACCCTCTATCCCATCCACAGCTACAACCGAATAAATTTTATTATATTGAAAAATGTTAAATATAAACCTCCTTTCAAGAATTTAAAAACTGAAGTAAACTCAAGCTTTGCCGGCAAAAAGGCCAAGTGTGAACAGTATTAATGCTCAGTTCCATCGAAGTTCACATTTTCTTTTGTTTTTGTATGGAATTGTGGAACATTAATTATAATCAAAAAATCATTTGCATCAATTCCCTTGGCAATCGCAAATACTCGTATAGCTATTTACGAGTATACCTTTGAAAATATTATCTAAATACATACAAATATCAGAGTATTTTGCATAGTTTACTGGATATTTTACTTGATTATTTTGTTCGATCATTACTGAATTATTAAATAGTCATCGGCATACATATTATGAGCATTGTCAGCCTCCCACTGCTGCATGTTGTTGCATATCATTGCCGTTGTTGGTTTTGTTGAACTTGTTGCTGCATGTTTCCCAGACATATTAGTCTCTATGTCCACAATCTGACCACTCGCCGCGCCGCCCTAAAAGCGTTCACGCCTCGCTGTCGAAATTCATTCGGTCCACTGCCAACAAAATCAACTCAATCTGATGCTGAGCGCCATATCGAAGCGTTTCTCCGGTTTCTAGTTTTGCGTTTCGATGTCGTTTTCCATTTGTCGATTGCCACTTTTCTAACTAGAAAACGCCACTTGTTGCAGTTTGTGTGTGTACTCGAGTGTGAGTCTGCGAGTGTGTCTGCGTCTGTTTTGCATTTTTTCAGTTGGCTCATATGGGAAATGTAACAAAATGCGCCTGCGCACGCGTTCAATTAGCTGCAAATTGCAAATCGTGCTGCACTGAGTGGTTACCTTGCCTCTCATTTTACCTTACCACAGTATAAGAAGCGGTTGGTGCGGTGGCGATGGCGGGGAGCGGTTGACATACTCATTGCCACTGGCAAACGTTGGCTCATAGAGAAGTCGCATGGTTCTCAGTTCGGTGTTTATGCGTTGTCAACAAAATACATGCTGACAGCGAAATCGAAAATATTTCATTTCTAATTAGTTTGGCATCTCGAATGTTGCCGACGGGACTGTGGGAATGATCCATCTAAAATTTTTGACGCGAAATTTTCACGGATTAACAGTATTTCTGTAACATTAATTTACTTTATCTCTCAATGCTCGAGGGCGGATCAAAGAGTCTGGAACATTAAATGCCCCTGTTAATTATCATCTATCAATAAACTGGTATCAAATATTGAGCATAGAGGATGTTGTTGAATTTAAAGTTATAAATCGTAAAATGAAAAAAAAACTTACTTTTTGATCGAACCTCGTATGCTTAACTGCCCTGCAAAAAGTTTAGGGATTGAAAAAGTGAATTATAGTATTCCTTAGCCCATAAAAATTAAAAATTCTGAGAAAGGGGGTGATAGTAACTATGCGATTAATAAATTCATGGACGACCTGCAAGAGAAGCGTTGCGTTATTCTGACAGTTAACCTCACTCGAAATTGACAATAGTCCCTTCCTTCAATATTTTAATGGTAGACACTGTCGACTTTCTGTATTATTTTATTTATTTACTACCATAGATACCCGGCGTCGCTCGGGTCAGATTGCTAAAAATCCAAATGGTTTTTGAAGACGACCGAATAAAGAAAATTTCTCATACAATTTTCACCCCCCTTTTCGTCGTGGGTGGTATATTTATCATAATACTGTGCCAATTTATTGTGTAGACTAACAAACTAAGTTTGAAGACAATCGGACAAAAAGAAATTTACATTATCTAATATTTCACCTCCGTTTCCCCTTTGTGGTTAAATTTTCTTATATCGAAGAATCACGTGTTGAATTATTTGTTGTGTTACTTTTCACTTCTTTATATGAAGTGCTAAAAATTCTTGACATACATGCACATATATATGATGGAATAGATCTGATCCTATTTTTTTTTGTCACCTCTGTATGTCACATAATTTTTTTGATTGTTTGGACGATTATATATGTATGTGAAACGTGTCACATAGTATAACGGGTGATTCATTTAAAGGTTTTATTTTTAAATTTTAAATAAAACACAAAACAGAATTGGATGTCGGAATCTTTATTATGATCCGAAAGAACAATCTCTGACATTTACTTTTTAAGGATAATTTCATTCAAATGTTGGCCGCGACTACGCTGTAGGTGGACCATTCGGAAGGTCCAATTTTCGATAGCTCTTTCTAGGATTGGTACTGGTATCTTGCGAATTACGGGAGTAATGTTGACTTCCGAATCTTGCATCGTTGCTGGTTTATTGACGAAGAGTTATGATTTCACATAAGCTCAAAGAAAAAAATCCAGAGGTGCGATATCACACGATATAGTCGGTCAGTTGACAGGTCCGAAACGCGAAATTAGGTGCTCATCAAAATAATTTCTCAATAAAGCCATTGTTTCGCTCGCTGTGTGAGTCGTAACACCGTCTTTCTGAAACCAAATGTCACCGATATTACAGGCCTCAATTTCAGGCAACAAAAAGTCAGTTATTATTGGCTTGCAATTGACGGTTATGTTATGTCCGGCATCATTTTTAAAGAAATGCGGACCAATGGTTCCTCCAACCCATAAACCAAACCAAACAGTGCATTTTTGTAGTTCGAGAATCTCTTCTGATAAGATAAAATGCGCCAATTTTGTTTATTGACGTATCCATTGAGCCAGAAATGAAACAAACAAATGAGTGAATTTGGCGCCTTTTATTAATCCACCATGACCCTGCATGAATTACACAAACAATTTTCACCGAAGGCGATTGAATATATTTCATTTGCTACGTGGTTTTTGTTTTTGCCAATACAATGCACGAACAGTTTTCTGTGTATTGCATATTTTCGTGTGGTTTTGTAAAAACTCATACTGAGATCGATGAAAATTTTTGATATCAAAAAAACTTCATATAAAAAAACATTGTCAAACAAGAATCAAAAAATTTCGGCACGAATTGTTTTTCTTCGAGTACTCGGATAACAAAAACGTTTGCTACCGAAAACACTTTATATACTCAAAAAACAGGTGACAAACAGTGTGACCTTTTGCATCTCAGTATTGGGCTTATTTAGCTTTAAAAAATACGAAAAAAAATTATAGCATTCTCTTCCTTAGCACAAATATATTGTTTAAAAAAAGGAAAATTATGAAAACTAGTTCAGTAAAGTTTGCTTCAAAGCGTTACATATAAAGCAATTTTATATGCCATATTTTTTGTTCCTTTCGGTTTCTTTGTTTTCAGTTAGTAAAATAGAGAAAAAAATACTTTCAATATCTGTCGCGCATTGAAGGAACAGAAGTAGAGGAAATGCGGTACCATGCGAATTAAATGCGATAAGCATAATCAGAAAGTCGGTGAGAGAGAGAGAGAGAGAGAGAGAGAGAGAGAGAGAGAGAGAGAGAGAGAGAGAGAGAGGGATAACACAACAAAAAAATTAAATTGGGCATAGTTTAATAATATCGTATCATTATGTAGTACTTTTTTGTTTGTTCACACTAAAATGTGATTTCCTGCAGGAACATGAAACATAAAAATTGCTCGAATATGCCTGCGTGTGAATCTGTGAAAGGTATGGAATAATGCATTTAAGCTGAATCTCATTTGTGAAATTTGTGTGGTTTGAAATCGAAAACGCAAATTATTATGAAAATAAAAATATTGTTGCGTTGCTTATAATAATCTCTGAAAATTTCTCTATCTGTTAATGAAAGTCCCGTCGAAATCGGTTGAGCCGTTTCCCAGATTAGCCCAGACAAATCAACAGACAGACAAAAATTTTATCATTGCTGGATTAGGTTTTGGTGACATAAGCTTAAGAAAACGCTTTTATTTCAAAATCACAAAGAGGCACTCCATTTTTATTTCTATGTATTTCGAGTCGGTGGTGTGTTGCCAAAAACTTTTAACCGGTGAAATTCGATGTATGGAATATTGGAATCGATCTCGAAAGCATGGTATGGTCCAAATGAAAGTTCCATCTGTTCGTCTGTCTCTCCCTCTGACCATCCTTTTGTTCATCTGTCTGTACGAGTATATTACGGAAACTACTACACTCTCCGTGTTTAACAAATCGTGCAGGACCGAAAAATGTTTAAAATCATTAATTTGATATTACATTTTTATTTTATTTATTTTTATTGATAGCCTACTTTAAATTCAATTCGGTAACATTTTTAGGGCCGTTCTCACGACTTACAAATACATTACAAAATACGAATTACCAAGATATGCTGTAGGCGGAATAATATTGAGTAGTGCATGTCACGACTTCACAATTATAGTAAATGAATTTTAAGTAGCCCTGGATTCCGAAATCGGTCTCTTTTTCGTCTGAAATCGCTTACTTTTGTCTTATTTATCGGTCAGCTGCAAAATGCTGAAGAGGTGGACAGTCCATGCATTTCCACAAATGTAAACGCATAAAATCTATAAATGAGGAAAAAAATTGGATGAGACAGACCTCTACCGCTGTAGAAAAATACGAGCCAATCTATGAATATAATGCGCACGTTTGCATTTAAAATTTTAATACAACATTTCAATTTTGTTTGTTTTCATTTTGCTTTTGATTTGGTTTTGTATCGATCGAGTTGGCAGGTATCTTTGCAAAAAATTTCTCATAAATTTAATAACACATACATTTGTCGCAACAAGATTACATAAATATTGTTATAAAATACCTAACCACATGATCTCAATTATGTGAACTATTATGTAGTTCTCTTACAAGTTTTTCGATGCAGCTGTAGCAGTCAGAGTTGAAGCTGACCAAAATTCAGCAGATATCGCCATGATATCGGAATTTGTCTTTCGAATTAGATGAAATCGACTGGGACGACTTATATTTTCAACAAGACGCCACGCAACTGACGTTACAGAAAAAACTTTTAATTAAATGGCGGAAGATGTCATTGGGCACCATGCAGCTAGAAGTGTCAGATTCTTGCTTAGTAAACCGAACATCTAAAAATTCATATCGTATTTTCGGTTTGCAACCAGATGTGAGTACCAAAAGTGAGAGTAAGGATTATTTGGTTACTCTCTTCAAAAGGTCTATAGATTAACTTTCAAATGGATCCTGTGAGCATGTGAACAAATCGCAGAACAGTCCAATACATACAATTGGAATACTCGTGTTAATTTAATAGGCAGCATTAAAGTTCTATCCTGCACAAGGAAAAGCAGAAATTACAATAACAATACGAGTATACAATATGTAGAGTGCGTATAACTATTGGGTCTTTGGAGATATATTTACCTGAATGTCATTAACAAAATAACACCGATTAACTACTCAGCCAGCTCTGGTCACTACCACAGAGGGAGCCCCTTCCCACCTTGCCATTATTTTTTATTCTTTAGCTCATAAAAAGCGCTCCCATAACTCTTCGCATACATTTATCTATAGTAGCCGCATCTCATTTGCATCTGTTGCCGTTGTTGGTGCTTCTGGTAACCAGCCCAACGCTCTGACCAGATCTGCGCATGTCGAATACTACCGCTAAAATAACCGCTTCGCTCATGATTGCAAATTTAGAGCCATTCTCCAACGAATCGCTTTTGTTTATTTTCCCTTTACATATGTACATAGTAGCGAGATATTTCCTTTATGTTTTCCTTTCGGTTGCTCGAGCGTTTTCATTGAACAAAGCGATTTCACTTGAAAAGTAGCATCGACGAGACTAAAGCAACTGATGGCTCTAGCTCCAGCTTCAGTTTCTGCTTCTGGCGCGTCTGAAGGCAGTGGCAAACATTGAATTTCATTCTCCTTTTTAATAGGAATTTTGTCATTTGTTTTGCTGAGTGAATCAGAACCTGACAGTTAAACAGGCAAAACAGCGAAAACGTCAAATGCACAGGCATATACATAGATATATATATATATATATATATATATATATATATATATATATATATATATATATATATATATATATATATGTATATATATAGATATATATATATGTACAGGGTGTTTTTTTAGCAGGTATGTTTTTTTTAATGTAGCAGATGACTTGCAGACCACATAGCTTTTATTGATTAGTGGCTGGCCAATTGGCTAGATATAAAACTTAATGAAACAAATAAGAAAACAGATAACATTTACACTTAATCGAAGCACTTAAAAATTTGAGCTCAGGGATGCAGTTTGTGTGGCTTTTCCGTGGCGTCCACGATATTTAAACAAAGCAAGTCCGCGTTTGTTACGTCCTAACTTTACTAATTTTATGCATTGAATGAGAAATTCGTCTACTTCACGAATCTGAGCTGCAAATATCGATTAGCGACAACATTCGCTTTCTTGTCTGCTCTTTTAATGCTAAGAGCGCTAGAGCTTATAGAGAGTTACTTTACTCAACTTTGCCATCTGAAAAGCGAAGGAAACACAAACGAGAGCAGCTAGGCTTCGCCACTTATTATTATTCCACCATTAGTCTGACACTTACACCACATACACACACACCTGTGTCCCCTTATGCTTAATGTGCATGGTGTATTTATCTATTCCGTATTCTATGGTGACTTTCTGACTTTGAGCGTGAAACAAAAAACGAAATGCCCAATCCCAGATAAGAAATGAAAAAGAGCGCAGCTGAGGCGAATACGTCACCATTAGTATAAATTCACCATGGTTCTGTATTTGCCAGCAGCTCTTTCTCGCTCATACTCATACTCACGCTCGGGCTCCACTGGACAAAGAGCAGTGCTTACGTCATGGTCTCGTTATTTTAGGTATCTGACGAGTTCAAAAGCAATATAAAGAAAAGTAAGGATGCAGATTTGTTTCAAATCTATCTATGCCTGCAAGCGTCATTGAAGCAACTAAATTTTATAACTCTTTGGGCGTTATTCGTTGTCATTTCTCTCCTCAGCTTCTCTTTTACTAATGGAGCACTAGCAGTGCCACGTTTCCTTATTTTTCGCTCCAAAATCTCCCAAACGTGCTCAATAACATCTAAGTGCGGGCTTCGAGGTGGTGAGTTCAATTGTCGTAGGTCATAGCTAACTAGCCAGTCCTTAGCAATGTGAGTGGTGTGTTTTAGATCGTTGTCTTGTTGGAAAATCCAACTCGCTCCAAGTTTAAGTTTATCGTAGACTTTTCTCCGCCACTGTATATTAGGGTCTTATTTAACTCTTTCCTATTATTTGATTGTGCTTTATTTTAATTTAAAGTTTTATACATCTTAAAAAAACACTCTGTATATATATGCATGTATTTATACGATTGTGTATTCATACTTGCAGCGAAACCTCAGCAAAAGCCACCGCAACTATTGCAACCGTTGATCCAGCAATGGGGCCTGCAACAGTTGTAGATGAGTGAAAAAAGGGTAACTAAACTTTTTACATTCGAGTTCCTAAGGGTATTTTTGTTGGCATATCTCTCAGTGGTTGCCACTCTGTGACTGACTGTCCTGAGTCTGACTTCTGCTGCTGCTGCTGTTGCTGCTGTTGCTGCTGTTTTCATGTTATTCTAAAGTAAATGTCAATAAATATTGCCAATGACTGCAACATGTTGCTGCCAATGTCTTCAAAATACTGCTGCTGATGTTACCAATGCCATGGTTGTTGCTGCTGTTGTTGATGTTGTTGTTCTTGTTGCCACCACATCATTGTCATTGTCATCAATGCTGTCGTCTGAGTAGTCATCGTTGCTACGTTGTCGTCGTTTTGCAGTTTTACATTTACCTGTGGAATTTTTCAATATGCTACTGCTGGAATGTTTTTACCTAGCTTCTTTTCGATTTCAAATGCAAACATAAATTTTAACTTAAAAATATGAAATAAATTTAGACATTCAATTCGTTTGCTGCCTTTATATTATTGGCAATGTATCAACAAGGTGGGTTTTAGACTTCATTTCAGTTGCAGAAGAAACTCCATACTAATTATTAATCCCGCATCATATAAATTCAATCGCAGCCGCCTCCGCCTCATCTCGCCAACTGAAACCTCGAACTCTTATGTCTATTTGATGAAATGTCTATCTAAAGCTCATCAGACATCAACCAACCGCAGTGCATCGTACATCATTTTCACACCGCCAATGTGAGCTCATGAAACTGCAGAAACATGTGGCAAACCTCAAAGCGAAAATTATGAACGCTACCTCAACACCACACCAACAACATCAAAAGCATCAGCAATATTATCGGCAGCGGCCACAGCAGCAACATCGCCAACAAATGACTTTGAACTGAGAATTTGCAGCTAATAATTTACACAAAATCGTTTTTAATCATCAACAACAGCCACCGAGTATCGGCATCGGCATCAGCATCAGCAGTACCAATCGAATCAGCATCGTCCCTCTCTTCTTGGCCATGTCGACTCGCCAATAAATTGCAGCAACAATAGTGGCAGCAGGAAATAAAGCTAAAAACGAGCAAAAGAAAAAAACAAGAAACAAGCACAGCAAAAATATTTACAACAAAGTAATCAATCAGTGCGGTCAATAGTCAGTGATCCATGGCTGAGCGCCCTCGACACCCGCATATGATGATAGTGAAGACAGCGCAGGTGTAGACGGAGGATTCTCTTCATCAACCGAGAACAATACAAAGTGGTTGCCACGCACACAAAAATGTGTTTTAGTTGATCTTGAGGTGTGGCACTGTGGAATTGGATGGTCTCTTCCATTAATTGAAACATTTAAGATTTTCTGACACGTTTTTGTTCTCACTTTCACCAACATTTCTTGGATTCCATTATAAAAATTTTTCGAATTAAATGGGAGCTTGTGAATTCAAATGTAAGCTTACATAAGTGTAAATACTTACATACCTACATACTTACATACTTACATACTTACATACTTACATACTTACATACTTACATACTTACATACTTACATACTTACATACTTACATACTTACATACTTACATACTTACATACTTACATACTTACATACTTACATACTTACATACTTACATACTTACATACTTACATACTTACATACTTACATACTTACATACTTACATACTTACATACTTACATACTTACATACTTACATACTTACATACTTACATACTTACATACTTACATACTTACATACTTACATACTTACATACTTACATACTTACATACTTACATACTTACATACTTACATACTTACATACTTACATACTTACATACTTACATACTTACATACTTACATACTTACATACTTACATACTTACATACTTACATACTTACATACTTACATACTTACATACTTACATACTTACATACTTACATACTTACATACTTACATACTTACATACTTACATACTTACATACTTACATACTTACATACTTACATACTTACATACTTACATACTTACATAATTACATACTTACATACTTACATACTTACATACTTACATACTTACATACTTACATACTTACATACTTACATACTTACATACTTACATACTTACATACTTACATACTTACATACTTACATACTTACATACTTACATACTTACATACTTACATACTTACATACTTACATACTTACATACTTACATACTTACATACTTACATACTTACATACTTACATACTTACATACTTACATACTTACATACTTACATACTTACATACTTACATACTTACATACTTACATACTTACATACTTACATACTTACATACTAAAATACAACAACAAATTCGAATTTTTCGGTTAAGTTGCTCCGCTTTTCATATTTATACAAAATGGCGGAAATGAACTCTCGAAAGCTGAAGTAAATTTTATACAAGCCAACAACTTTCCAATTGTCTCAATAATCTTAATTCCAAATTTGGTTTAAATACAAAAAAAAAAAATTCTTGACGAGCTAAAAACCAATTTATAAAAGCTAAACTGCAACTTACAAAAATTCAATTCTTTGACGAAAGATTTGATTTGTCATTTGTATTGTTGGGATTGATTGAAATGTGTAACTGAGCGTTCGTCATTTTGCGATGTACTTTCAGGATGCTTTCAATTAAATTGTAATTTATGAGTTCACAACTTCAAATTACCCTGCCGCATTTCATACTCTAACGCAATATTTTTTTTTTTTTAAATAAAAAAGTAAAATAAATAAAATATGTACATATATGTACGAGAATATATAAATACGAGGCCAGTGCTCCAGCAGAATGCACCATCGGCACTTTTCAATGTTGTGATAAATTGTGAAAACGTGTACATTCAATTTTAAAACGAAAAAAAAAAATGTATATAATATTAAATAAAATAAAAAGAACTAAAGGTTTGGCACTGCGCTGTCAATCTTATATTTGCAAATGTAAAACATTTATACCTACAATAATACAAAATATTGCCCTTCTCGACTTTGAATTTAATTTAGTAATTTGGATTTTTTATTTTATTTAATAAAAAAGATGTCATACAAAATTCCAAAATTGTGCGGTAACACGGCCACGCCCCTTTATATTTATGTGAACCATAATAAAAAGCCGTCATTTCAAATATCACGTAGAAATTGACGGCAATAAAAGCCTTTTTTCCAAAAAATGCGCAACAACATCCAGAGAGACCGACAAACAGACGGAGGGACGGACGGACATAGCTAGATCGACTCTTCGGGATGATCAAGAATATATATACTACGATGCCTCCTTTAATGCGTTACAAACCTTCAGACAAACTGATAATACCATTTCATACTATTTGTGAATGGCATAAAAATTAAAAAATATTGGCTTCAGACGCGGCACTGTTTTGAACTCAGATGTTTCGGATAACGAAACGAGTACTCTACCAATTGCAAAATCGAATAATCAATTGTGAACTCAGATGCATTCCATTGTAATATATAATATATAACAAATTTATGTCTATGCTCACTGCCCCATCTCACAATATACAAGTATTACACTTCAAATTTAAGCATACAAATGTGGTCTCAATTTTCGCAAACTTTAAATATTAATTTTGAGCTATTTTTTTTAAAGTAGATATTGTACATTATTTGAAACGTATTCGAAAGAGCTCTCCTGCGAGGTATCACTGTAGACAATTGAAGTTTGAGTCTTTACCGCCAAAATCCGTTATTTTGAAAAAATTTGTAGAGCAAAAGTATCTTAATTTTTTTGTTTACTAAAATCGTGTATGAACAAAATTTAAATGTTGTAAAGAATTCAAACGTACACACACACACACACGAACTGTTTTACATCTTGAACGGGTGACTGATTTTCATAATCTTGGACCCGTTGGACTCATCTCGGTGGCCAGAATAAATAAAAAATAAGTTTGGGGTGGTACGCCCCCACGAGCTCCAATACCGCTTGGTGTGAGTGTTTTCAAATTCCTATGTTTCGGACTGGGGTGATCCGATATTACACGTTTCAACATTTTCCGAATGTACGATTTAAGACCCGTTGTTTATTTTATATGATATGTGATATGTGGTTACTGATATAACCGAATTGCACAAAGTATGTGGAAACAGTTTTTAAAAAAAGAAATTATTGAAATAACTCGAACTTTATCAGAAATTTTTTGCAAAGACAGCTGCCAACTCGATCGATAAAAAACCAAAGCAAAATGAAAACAAACAAAATTGAAATTTTGTATTAAAATTTTAAATGCAAACGTGCACATTATATTCATAGATTGGCTCGTATTTTTCTACAGCGGCGACGCTCACTTAGAGATTTTATGCGTTTACATTTGTGCAAATGCATGGACTGTCCACCTCTTCAGCATTTTGTAGCTGACCGATAAATAAGACAAAAGTAACCGATTTCAGACGAAAAAGTGACCGATTTTGAACGATAAAAATCGGAATATACTCCAGGGCTACTCAAAATGGATATATTACAATTGTGAAGTCGTGACATGCACTACTAAATATTATTCCGCCTGTAGCATATCTTACCAATTTGTACTTTCTAAGTATTTGCAAGTCGTGAGAAAGGCCCTTAGTCTTGTTGAAGCAATAATTATCCAGGGCCGGACCTTGTAAAATTTGGCAAAATCGTTGGAAAATTTGAATTTGATTCCGTTTTGGTGCTCCTTTATTGAACTTGCCCCGGGCAGCAGTTTCGTGCAGTTTCATGGGGGCAGCAAATCCTTGAAAAATTGTTATGTTAAAGCCTTTTTTTTTGTTGCTCCTCGATTTGGGAAATTTGAATGTGAGACCTTTTCTTTTTTGTTTTTGCTCCTCCGTCTGAATTGGAGACCTTTTTTTTTTTTTTTTTTCTTTCACGCTCAAGGGACGTGTGCCCCCCTTCGAAAAAATCGTAGATCCGGCACTGTAATTATCCTGCCAGTGGTGGCTATTTAGAAACACGAAACTCTGATATATCAGTTTCTATGGTTACTTACTGTTTCCTTTATAATCTTCAGTTAGTACAAAAAAAATTTGTATTACCTATTTTAAACCTTCGTTTAAGACTATTAAAATTTTTTCCCGATGTAGAAATATTGACACTCAAATGCCTTTGTAAACAATTTTGAAGTACGAAAATACATAATAATAATAATACATTATTAAATAAAAATTGTTGGCAATGTTTGGATCACTACTCTCTCGGCCCACTGTATTGCAATGCTACACATTATAAGCCGCATCCAACGCATCATACTTCATGCATCACGCGCACGGCCACGGCTGCTCTTTTTCTGCTGCTGCTGCCGATGTTGCTTCTGTGGCCGTGCGGGAATTGGCAGTCGGTGCGATAGTTCTTGATTGAAAATCCATCTAGGAAGAGTAGAGCATCATTGATAATGATCTGAACTGCTGTCTTTGCGCTTCATCATCATCGCGGCTTTCGCAGTGTGCCATACAGTCCAGCCGCCGACAGTAGTCAGATCAGAGTAAAAATGCAAGAGAAGATGCACTCGATCGATCCATCTAACCAATGCAAGAATGAAGGCGAGTGATCGTGGCATGTTGATCGAAAATGCATTCATTTGATAGAGAAACGTTGATGCTGACAACAGCGGAGGATGTGAGGGAGGAACAGAAGCAGAGAAAACAGTTGAGAAAATCAACTTCGGTTGCGATCAGCGCCAAAGTCAAAGTATTCATAATGGCCCCAGGGACCTTACGGACTGCATTTTAGACTCGCACTAGCACTAGAACTCAACTCCACTCGAATTCGAGCTTTTTTTTTTACAAGTTGGATAGTGAACCTCACGTTGAGCATTGCGTGTTATGTTTGCTTCGTCCGCCCGTTCCTAGGGCGTTTGTTTACTGGTTCCGATGAGAAAATGCGTCATAAATGCGTAATGTTAAGCAGCAGAAGCTGAAGTTGAAGCTGTCGAAGCAGTGGCGACGGTGGTGGTGGTGGTGACGATTGCTTTGACTGCGACTGCGAATATGATGCATTAGCGTGTTTGGGGCATCATGCAACATGAAATGCACGTCATGTGTACGCACTTGTGTGCGATGTATACGAGTACAATAAATAAGTAAGGTGTGTGTTTGTCTACGTGAAAAGTGCACAGATGAAAATCTAAAATGGAAAGAAAAAGTATGGCGGCAGACTGATAGATGGACAGACAGACAGACAGACAGACGCTGGACAATTGAGCTCCTTGAGTTCGCTTCATCACAGGATCGATCGACAAAATAAAAGTGAAGCGTTGAAATAGTCAAGTCAAGCAGCAAAAGTGCAAGAGGAATGGTATGAGATGAGATAGAGCTGCGATGTGATGTGATTCTGCCGCTGCGACTGATGGCAGTCTTCATCATATTTAATGGTTGTGTGATAATATGCCACATTGGTGTGGCTGCCACAGGAAATACTATAAAAGAAAATAGCCATAAGCAGCGGCATACCACGCCCCTCGCCTCTTGCGCTCCTGGTATACATCTAGTCGGGAACTGCGTGGAAGAACGCACACAAAACTCAATTAAAGAACTCATTGCAAACGCATTTTGTTCCTCTGATGCTCACTGGCGACGATGGGTGATAGACAATGATGATGAACAGCTTCCATTGAAGTGGCGGAGGCAATAAATATGGTTGGTTGGTTATTAGCCGCTCGGAATGTTGGCGATGCGCGTTAATTAACTCATCAATTTTTTTCTTTTTTATTTGTTACTATTCTTCTGCTTCAGCAGTTGAAATGTTGCAATGTTTATTGTGTGTGCGCATTATGTGAAATATCCTTTTGTTTGCGCAGTTAGGATACGCAATCGAAAGTTTATGAGTTGCGAAAATTTCTGTGCTTTAATAGGCAGTTTAGTCGAGTAAGTAGAGGGCACCCGAATCGAGCTTAGTTTAATGGTCCGAAAGACATTTTAGATTCTCATCGATCGTTGTTCAAGTCGTGGATACCGACGCTGCTGCTGCTGCTGCTGCTGCTGCTGATGGCTGAACATGACATCCAGAACAGTAACAACTGCAATACCAGCATCATGGATTTCCTCGATTATTCTGTTGCTTCAGCGCAGATCACCTGCGACAGACTGCATCCGACTTCATGTCCGTCTTGGCTCATGAAACTCTTGAAGAACACAAGTGCTATTGGGGAGTGCGTGTGCGGTAGCATTCCTATTTGGTTTTTTCTTATTGGTGTAGCTCTGCGTTTCGCACGTCTCGTTCCGTCTGTTCACGACATCGTTCAGCTCAGCTCAATTCACTGATCCGCTGACGCTCTGTCGTTCATTCGTTCTGTTCTGTTCTGTTTTTCAGCGAAATTAAGTACATACTAGAATGTAGTTGAAAATGTCTTTAATAATGACAGCAAGTATGTGTGGAACTTGAAGAGCGCGTAAGCATCACACAACAGCAACGGCTTCGAAACAAGTCCATACACTCAAAAAAATGTTTTGTTTTTTTTTTTTTAGTAATGCAGTTCAAGTAAGAATTCTGCTCGATTTATTAATCAACATAAAAAAATTATGTCTGACACTCGCACCTATAATAAGACCGATTGAATATCTGTATATAAATAGGAAAGTGCAAAACGTTCACACAACAACATAATCGCTGGATATTTTTTTTTTTGGTAGGTTGTGAAGAGGAGTAGGGACGAAAGTTATTTTTTTTTTAATTTAAATTGTGTTTTAAGAGTGGAATTTTGAGGAGAAAGCGTTTTCCGTGGCACTTCTGAATATTCTTGATCAGCATGGCAAGACTATCCATGCCCGTCTGTCTGTCCATTCCCTCAATCTTTGAAATATTGGTTTAAATGTTGGTATGGAGACTTTTTATAACCAGAAGCAAGTCAAGTTCAAAACGACTGCGATTTATCCACTTGATGGTATAGCTAAAATACAAGTATTTAGTTTGTTATATCGAATGTGTTTGAATTAAAGCAATTATTAATGTTAAAATATTGTTAAAAAATTGTAGCAATAAACATTTGAGAAATCGATAGCGCAACTATCTAATATTCTAGAT
The DNA here is from genome assembly GCA_035044765.1 of Leucophenga montana. NCBI lineage: Eukaryota > Metazoa > Arthropoda > Insecta > Diptera > Drosophilidae > Leucophenga > Leucophenga montana. The sequence goes on from JAWNNQ010000772.1 coordinate 34,483, forward strand.
GACCCGGGATCAACCCGCTCTCGATCCAAAATTTCTTTAACTTTAATTCAACTCTTACAACCCTTTACCCCATCTACAACCATCAAAAGGCGAAAATCATGTCAAATATATATATTTATATTGCAGGGGTGGATTCACAATGCTCACTTGGGGAATTCAACTAAAAAAAAAAAACCAGTGAAGAGAGAAATGAAGAGAAGAGGATATTTATACATCTCGTTCTATTCAAGTTAATATATAATAATAATAAAAAAATTTTACAAAAACCGAAAAGTAGTACATATAGTATATTAGTATGGTACAATAGTATATATGTACGTCAAAATTAATAGGTATACTAATTACACTATGTGTAAAAAACAGGAAAAATAACTCAACTTCGGTGAACCGAAACTTTTGTACCATTCACATGAAGGTGTAAGAGCAAAATATTTGTAAAATCTAATAACCTAAACGTGAGTTATAAGTTTGGTGGGGCCTACCCCTAAAAGCGGGCGTAATAAGCCTGCTCTTTTTTGTTCCTCTCAAGATACCATTGTAACGTTCTACAAATCATTCTTTAGGACTTACACAGGAAAACGTATTTTAAGTTCTTTCGTAACAGCTTCAATGAGTGGAGTTTAAACTGATTCTTTGTAATAGTGTTCACAACTTTGCGAAAGATTTCTATAATTTTGGCGAGATTCGGTACCGTTAGACGGATAATTTAATCACATTTCTTTTCGATTTATCATTCACTTCGATCAAACTTGCCGTCAACACTGGTTTAAGTAAAATCATAAATCGAAAAACACAAATATACCGTTACCTAAGTGAAAAAAAAGCAAAACACATAGTGTGAAATGGTATTATCAGTTTGTCTGAAAGTTTTGAACGCATTAAAGGACTCATTTTAGACACCATAAAGTATATATATTCTTGAGCAGTTCGACTAGACGAGTCGATCTAGCTATGTCCGTCTGTTTGTCCGTCTGTCTGCCTGTCTGTCTGTCCGTCTGTCTGTCTGTCTGTCTGTCCGTCAGGATAATGTTGCGCATTTTTTGGGTACCAATTTTATATAGACCACCAATTTTTGGGACTTTTCATGAAAAACTTTATCATGGCTTCATATGAACGTATACTTGGCATAATTATCAATGGACGTGTCACGTCCAATTTGGGGTAGCCTCAAATAAACTTGCCTGTTAGATTTTACAAATGCTTACCTAAATTCACAGCTTGGAACTTCATGTGAATGGTATTAAAACTTCGGTTACATCGAAGTTAACGCTTTTTCTGTTTAAAGTTGCCATTTTTAAACATGTGTTATTTTATGCAAGGAACGAAATGTATGAAATAATGAGAATATTAATTCAAATTCACACCCAAAATGATGGAAAAAAATGTCGTTTAAGTTTTTTCTTGTTGTGTGTCACAATATTTACATCGCCTGAAAGGAAGCCTCGGAGACGCCCTAAAGTCTATACTCGTATATTCGTAATCAGCACGAAGAGAAGTTTATCGTTGTAGTTTCACTAATTTTTTTTTGTCTCTTATAACAAAATGACCTAAAACTATTTAAAATTGAAGTAGAAAAGTTTGCACTAAGATGGAGTAAGTCTTTCGTGTGACAACAAAAATAGTTTTGCCCTGCACAAAACATATTTGTTAGCAGAGTATATTGTGTTTTAAAATGTATGTAACATAGCGAAGGATATATCGGAGACCCAAATAAGTATATATGTAAATTCATAATCAGCACTACAATACGAGTCGATATTGCTATGTCCGTCTGTCCGTCTGTCTGTCTGAGTGTCCCGTCCCTTATTTTAGGGGTATCCTGCAGCAAATTTTCGCCCACTTTTAGATTATTAGGTTTTACAATTATTTTTTTTTATAATTGCTGTACACAAATTGAAACTACGTGTGAATGGTATTAAAGTTTCGTTTCCAATAGAGTATCCACATTGACTTGATACGCCCACATTTTAGCGTAGGACCCTTACATTCAAAAAACCCCACTTTTGACTTTTTTTGAAATTTTTTTTTATTTCATGTAATATCAACTTCAAAATTGATAATGTGGCTTTTTATGGAAATGTGTGTGGGGTAGCCAGAATAAAAAACATTTGTAATTTTGTACGAATTACTTGTTGGTTACATGCAAAAATAAACTTAAAATTTTAAACGGTTGATTCTCATAAACGGCCACTTCCCATAAATATTAATACGTGTGATCATGCAAAGTAACCAGTAATTTTTGTGGATAGCCCCTTACAAACCAACAACCCACTTTTGGAATTTTAAATTACTGGCAAAATAAACTCGAAATTTTACATACATGGTTTCTTCTTAGGGATGGACGCTTCACGTAATTATAAGCGGGCATGTCCCGTCAACTTTTGAGAGTAGCATTAAAAAAATTTAGGTTGTCCGGTTCTACAAATATTTTTTCTTTATAGCTACTAAGTACACAATTTTAAACATTCTGTAAATCGTATTAAATTTTTTCTTGTTTTTCTAAACTCAATCTTCCAAGTTTGGAGTCTCTAGCTCGTACGGTCTCTGAGATAGGTTTTTACATACAACCGGATGGACAGATGGACCGGCTGACATGGCTATAGAGACTCATCTCCCAATGCTGACTACGAATGTACTCGTATATACTTTATGCCTGTTACATACATTCGCAGAAACTTATTATATACTTGTGACTTTGGGTATAAAATCAAGTTGATACGTTGCGACGTGACAGACGTACAACGGAAAGCTTACAAACTCTCTTTTGCATTTGTAATATTAGTGTCCATATATATACTACAGCTAAATTTATACTCTCATTTTCAGTAAGTTTCCCAAGAATGTTTTAATACGAGTAACCAAACCAAACGAGTATATTGAAGTAAATCATAGAAAACTGTTGATTCAACTTTGAAATGTTTCCTCAGACCTGGTATTTTCTCAGTGCAGGCCAGACACAGTCCCAGTCGCAGCAGTGGTCTTAACAACAACAATAATATCAGGAGAAAAAAAAGACGAATGTCAGTTGTCGATGTAGTTGAGTGCAATAATCCGAAACGTCACTTTTATTGCTTTCAGTTTGCTTGCTGCATTCTTCTTTACAACTCGGGGCGCGGCGTCGACTCTAACTTCACATGCAGCGCATTTATCGTCTCTAGCAATCATCATCGTTGTCGGATCGGATCGGAGTCGTCAGAATCGTCCTCATCGCCTCTGCCATCATAATCGGCATCGGCTGCATTGCTGGTTGTCATCATTCGTTGATGATCACCATCACTCGACTAAGAAGACCATTCAGGGGAAGCGGTTAGTAGCAACTTCAATTGCAGTCAAAATGTGCAATATTGCATTACCAACAATTTTCAGCTTGCGTAGGAATATTTATGTTGCTCATTGCGTGCCTCTTGCAACCTTCTAACTCGGCAACATTTGCTGACACATCTATGTTGTTGTCGTCGACGACGACGACAACGACAGCAGCGTCGTCCTCATCAAATTGATATTTATCTGTGCAATCGTTCGTTGTATCTAGCTGATCTGGTTCGTTTTGATTGACTAGCAGCATATTAGTTTTGTTTCTGTAGTTCTTGTCTGAGTTGACGATATTTATTTTTTTCTTTCTTCATCTGCTGCCAACGCTCTCCATTGCTACTTTTGGTGTTAATAATAATTATTGGCTTGGCCAGTGCGTAAGCAAGACGAGTAAGGTCGGGACGTAAGCGCTTCATCAATTGGCCGTGCCTAGTCGAGTGTATCTATTGCAATAAATGTTGCTGCATTGAGTACGTGACAATATTGCCAAGAACGGAGCCAAACCATAATGACACGACTACAACAACTCCGCCCTATCGGCGCGCCGATGGTGCTTCGCTCCAGAGGGTCTCTGTGCCATCCGTCGCTCTGTCCTCATCGCTCGTTGCACACAGCATTGCATTTTTTGCGGCGCTTGTTTGTCATTTCATATTTGATAAGAAGTTGCCGACGTCGTCGTCGTCGTTGTCTTCGCGGTCTCCGTCTTTGTTGCTGCTGGATTCATTGTTGTTGCTGTGGCATGCTTTGTTGTTGCAGCACGTGCTGCTGCTGCTGGTATTAATTGTTTTGAGCAACAATTTCTAATTGTTTACAAATTGTTTCAGAAATTATTTCATAAATGACAATTGACTTTAGAAAACACACATTGTTCGTAAGTAAATGATTATCTGTTGTTGCTGTTGTATCTGTTGCCTTTTGTTGACGTACGAGTAGGTGAGCAACAGTCTACTAGATACAATTGCATATAGATGTCGTTTCTTGTCGGTGTGCTATTTTAGCTTTGCTTATCGCGATCGCAGATCGCATTAATGAATGACGAGCTGGATTTGGAATGAAAAAGGCGACTTATGATTGTGTGAAAAATTTCCAATCGTTTGTTTTTGACAGCAACACTTCAATTGCACGCGGTACATGCTGTCAATGTCGTCGTCGTCGACGTTGTCGACGTCGTCATCGTCATCATCATGGCCGCAGCAAGAAGGTGGCAGCGTCTGTTGCTAGCTTGTGTGTGGCATGTTGGCAAATTTGCTGCTGAATGACAAGCGCAGTGCCGGCTGCCTTCTATCTTGACAACACGCGCGCACAATCAGCAACACTCTTTTCAGTGTTTAAGCAGCAATTTCTGTTGCTGTCCTGTTTTGTTGCTGGCATTGCTCATTTCGTTTAAATTTCAACAATTGCCTAGATACAAACACACGAAATTTTTGTGCAGCAATTTAAATAAGTGATGGACACTTTGCTGCCGCCGATTCGCTCACTCTGCTCTGTTCCGGCAACATTTCGATGGCGGCAACATTAGCCGTGGCAGCAGCAGCGACATAATTGCAACTTGGCCGCTTAAGTCTTTTGTTTTCGGTGGCGGTGTAGTTCGATTTCTCGTTGTATCTGTTTGCAGCTTACAGCGGCAAACGAAGGTCAAAGCTGTTTGTTGTTGTTGCTGTCTTTTGTCCGTTTGCTCTGGCATCTGAAACAATTGCTCCTGCTTCTTCTGCTGTTGGTCTTGTCCTGTCGGTCTTTATCGACGACGGACTGGATGTCGTTTGTTGTTGGTCGCTTCTTTAATTTCGTCGTGTTAGCCGCTCGTACAAGCGCGGTACATTCCAAACGCTTTTGATATATAATTGCTGACCGTAGACAATGTACCTATGTGTTTGTTTTCGCTTCGTCCACCATGCCCCACATCCGACCACTTCTCCAAGTGCAAGCGTCTTGTATTCAATTGCATTGATTGTCAGCTCGACAGTGCTCTGTGTTTTATTTTCGGTTTTTGTGATCCTAAATACATTTAATGAGAACACCAAATTCGTAAGTGAAGTAAAGAAATCTGTGGTATGTGAGGTGTGTAAATTAGTTGGGAACTCTGCGAAAAGTAGGAAAAAAGAGCATTTTAACTTATATGAAATTGCAACGGTTTGATTAGTCGCACTAAATGAGTAAAAACTTAAAGTTACTTTTACAATTGAACTTAAACTTCATAGTAGACAAATTACGATTTGAATATGAGTTTAATATTCATTATTTATTATAAACAAACTAAAGTTTGTGCACTCATACAAATAAAAATCCTGTCTGTATTTTAACTTTTTTATTTTTTACTTTTATATTTTGTTTCAAGTTTTCTCTTAACTACTAGAATATATTAGACCAAAACTATGTAGTTTAGAAGCTCAATTGTATTCCTGAATCAACCAAATTCAAAATATACTTCTTTGATGATAGCTGCTTACACTAGACAACAAAAATTAAGTAATCAGGTGTTCTAGATGTCACTATGCACAAAAATAACTGTAAACTTGATGACACTTGTCGATCTCGCCATATCTGTCCCCGCCTCTCTGTCACTTTGCCTAAGAATTAGACTAAGATTTAGAGTCACCATACTTAGCGATATGGACTCTCTAGGTACTGGCTCTTTGCCATTGCCGATGGACTTAGTTGTGTGTATATGTACCGGAGATAATTTGTAGTCCCATGGATCATGAAACACAACTGCTTGGTAAACGCTGCAGTGGGAAATCTAAACTTCTCTCCATATGACGTTGTAATACGTCCCATTGAGACCTAGTAGGGATTGGACTGCATGTTTTTTTGTTTTAACCCGTACTTGTTTGCAAATACTCTTGGAATTGGAGTATCCTCGGGTGCCCGAAGGTGCTTAAGGATGCATAGCCTGTCTTATGGTGAAGTCGCCATTTTATCTCGATGGCCATTTAACACACATGGATTCGAGTGTTGGCTTTGTTTATTCCTTTTCCTTCTCCAATGTTTTCGTACCAGTTCAACATTTATTTTAGAATCATACCCAGATATTTAGCATTATTTCTGAGACTTCTGTTGTCTAATTTCGTGTTGAAATTCGTTGAGTTTGACCAACCATATAACCGGAGAGGGTACTGCCCTCTTGAAGCCTTCCTTGATTTGCTACTAACAAATCTTCTGACTGTCGCTCCTCTTAAACTTATCGAACTCATCGCATTAGTGATAGCGTCGGGAAAAATTTAATACATCATCTATATTAGACAATGCTGCTAGGGCGTATAATTTTACGCGTGCTGATACTTAGAGAGAACGGATTGGTCGATTCAGTTTTTAATATGAATATCTATCAACCTCTCCAGTGTTTTCAGCAGGAATAATGATGTCATAAAGTTCTACGATTTATTAGCCTTGTACGCTTTGGGTATAAAAAGTGCATTAACGTTTGTCTATTGTGATGGAGTCTTATTAAACGTTGGGCAGCTTGTAAAGATATGCTTCTTCGAGCGTTGAGGTATGCCGGGAATATTTCATTCATGTGTGATAATTTACAGATCTGAAACATTCCAATCGATCTTATCTACTCCTTACTCCCTACTCTCAGAAGCCAGGTGAGTGGGAATGCTTCGCTTCTGTTCTACTATATTAAACTGAACGGAAAACCCCTGGAAGAGTGTGGAATAACTCGCTCCGTTTAGAAGCGTTAGATATTCTATCGAGCTTAATGTGTTTGACAGGATTTTCCTTAGTGTGACACGTCTTTGAAAGATTTTATATTAATACTAAATTGACCCTTATGGTGTATATACGTTTTCTTATTTTACATTGTTCTCAGGTGATGTCTTGATCAGTTTTCTTTGCCTGATTCAAGCATCTTCTGCGATTTATGGGTCGCTTTCAGTTTTTAGCAAACTTTATTTAGTACAGTGGAGAGCTAATTTACTAATTGTTCCATGGTGTTAGTAGGGCGGATTGGGTGCTAGTGTTCTATTCTATTCTATTCTATTCTATTCATAAATATGTTTTTTTCACCCGATTTTTGCATTACATTTGAAAAGCAGAATTCAATACAATAAGCGAATGAATCTTCTGTTACTTTCCAAGTTAAGTTGTATGCAGGGGCAGATTCAGAACGCTTCTTGGGAGGGCGAACTCTACTACTCTTGGACGTGGGAGGGGGGAATTCTACTAAAAAACCCTCTTATTTTATGAATATGAAAAAAAACAGTACTTTTGTACTGAACGAAAATTACTATCTGCGATGGCGTCATCTACCTCCATCTCATTGACCCTGTAGTTCGATTTCCATGAAGGGTGTCAGGTGCGCCTCTGCTGTGAAATCAGTCTTCTACTCGAATCCATAGTGGATCTTTCCATTTAAGCTGGATACAAGCTTGAATCACCTTTTATAGACAAATTGAGTTGTGGCTCTGGTGGTTTTCTACTCCAGCTTGACATCGTTGTAATTTCATGTGCACTCTATCTGCACTTGAATCAGTTCTGGGTTAGTAAGACTTATTCTGGCTATTGAACGGGATAGTACATTTCTCCCATAGACCGCTTCCAGTTTAGTATTCGAAAAGACCGATTTTACTGATGGCGGCGTTTGAAAGTATTACTTATCTCTCATCGTCGCAAACACCGATATTATCGTCACCCTGGCACAAACTTGTCTCGGAGTTGACTGATTCCGGTTTGGTGACTATTTCTAACTATTTCAACTATTTCTAATACATACAATCAAAAAATCTATATTTGACATTTTTAGTAAATAAATATTAAAGAGTTTTTTGACGCATTGGTTGTAATCAAAGTATGAAGTTTGCAAGGAATATAATTGCAAGAGGGGATGAAATTCCAGACATATTCAAAAGAATCAGATCATCTACTCCCAGAGCAGCAGAAACGGCCGATGGAATCGCCCAATGCAACGAGAGCGGCTGGAATGCCCGTTTAATGGGGTCCGCGAAAGATTCTTACTGATTGTTATAAAACTTTTTGCAGTGTCTTATTATCGATAAGGAGAAGATTATGAGGCCAAATGATGAAAACCGTGCGAGGGCTCTGCCCCGATATAAAGTTCATTTACGTCCTTTTGATAGTGGAAGCAACGCATACCGCAAAATGAAATACAATACCTAAATATCGTATTAATGGCTATGATTTTGGCTTTATTTGAAAGATAATTTCATGTATGGCTGCGTCGAATGGCAGATAGAATGGAGTGCTCGGATGGACGATTATGTCGAAATAATAAATTTTCACAATTTGCAAGCGATAAACCAATCTGTGCACAAATTAACTTTTAAACTGTTAATTCTAAAACTAATCTTTATAAATAAAAACCAATATTTAGTTCATGGGTCACAAACTATTTAACAAAATTTTAATACTATTCAATCTACATGCTAAGAGTATGAAAAAAGAAGAACTGCATCAACCATTTGAAATAATAAAATCAGTAGCAATTACAATTCTTGTTGATCTGTCTGGAGAGGTTGCCATCGTTTATTTAGTGTTGCTGCTCATTTATTTTTGAAATATTTTTTTGTCAGTAATTTTTTCTTTTTGCTGGCGCTGAGCAATGAGAAATGCGACTTCTAGTTAAGTTGGTAAGGGCTCTGGACCAGCGCTGATGATCATTGATATCGCTTGCACGATTTGTAGTCGCCGCTGTCGTTGATGCTGTTCTTGATGTTTGTTCTGTTATTTTCCTTGCTCCTGTTGGTTGGTAGCTGCAAGTACATGTCAACAGGAACAACAGGTAGCCTCAAATCGGGCAGCCAAAGCAACAGTGGTGGCCACCGTCGCCTCTGTCTCCGTCATTGCCATCATTGCCATCATTGCGCCCGCTGTTTATTTAGACAAGTTTTTGTCGGACCTGGCTCTAGCTACCCGGCATAGTTCGCCTATTTTTTGCGCTCGGTTTCAGTTTTCAGTGCTCCTTTTTTTGTGGCCATCATCGGCAACTTCATTACTTTACAATCGCATATGCCTAAAAATGTTAAAAATTGCATTTGAAATGAGTTCAGGCAACAAGCGATCAAATTCTTTTTAATAATAATTTCGTATAAAAAGCGAACAGCAACTGCGGCAACAACAACAGCAACAACAACAACAACAGCGACAGCAATTGTTGTAATCAATATTACAAGTTTTTGCTGTGCCGCCAATGTGTGCGCCTCCCTTTTTTTTTGATTTTTTATTGCGATTTTGCGCCATATCGTCGCGTCACATGTGGCGCAACGATTTCGCCGTCTTCACCTGCTCCTCTATCTAAAGTGCTCCATATAAGCGGACATCGATCGCGATCTTTCTATATATATATATATATATATTTTTTTTTTATCCATCATACCACTGATGCATTTATCGCTGCTGCGCCTCATGTTCCCAAGTTTTTGTGGTTTTATTTCTGAATTTTTTGGTGTTTTATTTGTATGGCTATACCAACTTATTGTTGTAGTTGTTGTTATTGTTTTAGTGTTTGCTGTAATTCGCATTGTTGTTATTATTATTGGCGTTCAGTTGGCGTCCTTGAATTTCAATTACAACAATATTTTCTTGATGTTGCTCGAATTGTGACCAAAAGCAAGTTTTCTGTCGTTGGCCTTAGCGATGAACATCGATACGCTTTCCCTAGAAGTTGACGATGACGGTTTCGATTATAAATAAGTTCCATTAAAGTTCTTGTAAGGAACATAGGGCTACAATAAATAGGTTAATCTTCTATTTTTCTTTGATTTTGATTTTCCAAGAACGTCAAGACTGAAGGTTGGATGGTCTTCCTTTATTATTATTATTATTATTATTATTATTATATATATATATATATATATATATATATATATATATATATATATATATATATATATATATATATATATATATATATATATATATATATATATATATATATATATATATATATATATATATATATATATATATATATATATATATATATATATATATCTATATATATATATATATATATATATATATATATATATATATATATATATATATATATATATATATATATGTATATATATATATATATAGATATATATATATATATATATATATAGATATATATAGTAGTATAGTATGAGTATATGATATATGAGTATGAGTATATATATATATATATATATATATATATATATATATATATATATATATATATATATATATATATATATATACAATTAATATTCACCGTCTCACATATAGAGACATAGATGTGATTTTTCCATTTTGCGGGCAACACCATAGAAACCCACCTCCCACTTTTGCTATTTTTCATGAAATTTTTAACATTTCAGGGAAATTCCACTTGACATTTCACATTATGGCTTCATATGGACGGACACTTTTCATAATTATCAAGGGGCGTGTCACTTCCACTTTTAGGGGTAGCTTCGAATAAACTTACATCCCACATTTAGGTTTTAGATTTTACAAATAATTTTTTTTTTTTAAACTGCTTTTTCTATAAGCTTGCCATTCTATCGACAGATTAACGTCAGAACACGCTTGCAAATTGTGCAAATTTATTTCGAAAATCAAGGTTCAGTTTGGGAATGTTACCGGTACGTTCACTTTACGGTCGACATAATCGTCCATTTGATAATACGCATCCGCAAAGACGTGCGCACAGAACGAACAATTGCTGTTGTAGACCGTAGTATTGAGTCCATCCGCCATCGCATCCAGTTTATGGATAATTTTACATAAAGAACTCGGCTTACGAATTTATAAGATCCAGTTGATGCATAAATTAAAACCTAGTGATTATCGTTTCAGCACGTACGGCACGAAAATCAACTGGAATGTGACCCATTGTATTATAGCAATATTCTTTTCAGTGCTGAGGGTCATTTTTGCCTTTTGCCTTTTGTCAATAAAAAAAAAATCCAAGAGAGTTTCTCGAGGCACCATTATATACACAAAACATCTCAGTTTGGTGCGCTTTATGGCCTGGTGGAATCAACGGCAAGTGCTATGATTAGATATTATTTCGTCTAACTATTAATGTTTGTAGTGAGGGAAATTAAAGTTTTAATCACTTCTACTAATCAGATTAAGCTAAAATTGGACATGTACATGTAGTACAACATTATACAACTTTGGATGATCAAATGTAAACGGCGGATACCAAATCATATTTACATACATTGATATACTTGAAAAACATAACATTGGGAATATGAACATAGAAATAGAGAAAACAGAACTTCGAATCAAATTATCGTGCTGTGTCGGCAAATCTGTGCGCGGATCTAATTTAATTAGTTATACGTTGTATCATCTGAAGATTTTCCTGAAGATTGTAGTGAAATACATTTAAAATATAACCCGTTGAATGTTTTTATCGTATCGTACTTTTTGTGTCCATACTAATTATGTACCAAATTCTTAACCGAAAGGGTTTCTCAAACGTTAAAAATCGTCTGGGGTGAATTAGTAGAAAATAACTATACTCATATAGTGACCAACTCGAAATCGCCTAGAAATTTAAATCACTGCTTTTGAATAGTCAAATCGATGCTCATCACTAAAAAGCTTGTCTAGAACATTATTTCTAGTTATTTTTGTGTATTTCTGCTGTTCGATATTCTTACAAGAACCCATTACTCATTACTTGTATCGCATTGTACACTTCGATGTACAATGTAGACGTCCTGTTGTGCTTTGTGTTCGGGCTTTTTATTTGCAAATCAATCAATTTATATATGGCTTCATCATTCCGTATTGACTATGCAGAAGACATACACACATACACGATGATGAATTATGTGGAATTGTTTATACGACTATAATTAAATTATTAAGAAAATGTAATTCAAGCGCTGAACTGTGCCTTGGAATTTTTAGTGCCATTCGCAGTGCGGACAGGAAACATAAAACCCAAGCCACAGAATCGCTGCAGAATCCACAGACAAAATCAAAGTGACCGCAATTCGATTTATGTGAAATCTTCATAAATTCTCAAATACACATCGTAGTTGTCCACAGGAAGTTGGTATAAAATTCGACATAAGACCAAAATGTTGACACACAGAACAGCGCCAATGTACAACTTCCTTGGAACAACAAACGCATTGCTCGGCGACACTTCGGAAAACTTTTCAACTTGTTCCACGGCGCTGTACCTTGTTTCATTGCCTTCGATCTTCACTCACAGTGCGCATAAATCAAACACGAAGATTTTCACTTTCAATTACAACAATTAAAGAGAGCAACGATAATAACTTATTTAAGCAATGAAGTTGCAACACGACAAACGAGATCGCGATACGCACCTCTGAAATGCCCAAGGATGGTCAAGAGCAGCGGCAGCGGCAGCCATCAGCAACAACAACAACAACAAAGATGAAGACGATGGAACTACGTGAAACATTAAAGTGATCAAAAACTAGTTCAACTGTCGCTACAATACATACCTATAAGTATGAGCAAGTTTACACGCGAAATGATTAAAATTGTTGTTAAAGACGATCGAACGAAATATCAAACTAGAAATATCAAGCATGTACATTGCACAGCACAGCACAGCAACTCGTACCCGCATAAGTCTAGTCTTAAAGGTTAGACAATTCTTTAGAGTTCGATATCCGAGTCGACACACTTATTCTTCACATTTTTTTTTCTAACTTAAAAAGCTCAAGAAAATTTTACAAGGATTACAATCACTAGGATAACATTAAATTGATAATACTAGTAATTGCTAAATAAAAAAAAATTAAGCGCTGAGTTCGGAAAAGCAATTTAGAATCATCAATACATTTGATACATTTTGAAATACATATTCCTAAATTATAGTACTTTTTATTTCGAAACAAAAAAAAAAAAAAACAGATTTTAATGTATTGCAAAATATATCCTCTTTCCAACGCCATTTGTAATAGTCTTTATATCAAATAATATATAGTTGAATTTTGTACGCAGAATCGACACAATACTTTATAGTTCGCTTTTTGCCAAAGATAATATTGTATTTTCGAATTTATTGACTTATGTGTATTAATTTTACCAAGTTTTATATCATTCACACAAACTTAGTAAAAAAAAAAGAATCTACTGTACGAGTAATAAAAGAGAAAGTAACTCTGTCAGTCTTTTATCTTTTCACGTCTAAATCGCTGAACTAATTTTAATGAATTTTGGTATAGGGATAGATTGGACCTTGGAGAAAAACATTGTCGCAAAAATAAAACTTGGACGGGATGAAATAGGGACGTTTGTATGGGGTACCAATGATTTCTTAAGCTAGAGATATAGAAATTTGCCATATCTATACTTTTAGTAAAAAATAAAGAATGTTTCTGCGTTTTTGACCAATCAAGGTAATGATTTCAATTATTTTTTTAAAGTAGTTACCTACCTTTGTATACCTATATATCTATTGGAGATCTTAATAAATATATAAAGTGCACCGGGAAATATAAAGACCTTTTAAAAGGGCCGAGAACAACGTCAAAAATTAGGTCTAGTGGTAAGTGAGGAATTTTTCGATCCGCGTCTCTCAAACCAACTAACCATATTCTTGATTAGCTTGAAAAGTCATTTAACCACAGTGGTAAATGGCATATAACCTATAACTATATTGAAGATGAAGACTTACAAATTGGTTTTGTCGAGTAGTTTTTTCCAATCTTTTTAACAGCATACGCATTCCGCGTCGGTAAAATGACTCGTCTTCAGAAGCAATCCGATAATCCAAGAATCAATCCAAGAATCAATCCAATTCTTGGTTTCCACGTAATTACGAGAGTGCAGTACAGCCAGGCTAAAATTAATCGATCGAAATAATTGGTAACCGGAAGGAGCAATGTGTACGGAAGGTGGGGAAGGAATTTTCATTTAAGCATTTCCAAATTGATTTTAATTGGTTTTGCAGCGTGGGGGAGAGTCGACTCAAATGCTGATCTCACCAAATACAGATCATAAGCTTAGATCCATGGCTTCGCCTCTGATGCCCAATCAACAGAACTGAAAATTTACACTATTTTACAGTATTATAGATTTATAAAAGTACTTCAACTTCGATGGATCTCATTTCGATCTCAGCATGGAAGCAGCGAGGGTACTATATTAAATGCAAAATGGCAATGCTTTTACTGATTAGTCCGATTAAGACCGTTACAAGGATCTTGAATCGTTGATTTACGAAACTTTAACATACTTAGAATTGGACCACACTTATCCGAAACGTATAATGGGAGCCAGACTTCTGCTTCAATAAGTTTCCCAATTAGCCACAAAGGGCATTGGGATTCTTCTGGATATATCGTCTTTATTTTTAATTATTTTCTAGGCACCGAGACGCGTCAAAACGATTTTTGTTTATTTGTGGTTGTGTTTGCATTTATTGAAAAAGTTCTTAGTTGGCGTAGCAAATATTACTACTTGGAAAGTTGGTCACTATCACACCTTTTTCTGCCTGTTACATACATTCGCACATTCACTTTGGGTACAGGGTACAAAAACGAATAACTTGTTTTAAAAACACTTTTAGTCTCTCCACACAATGTAGATCGTGGTCATTTTTATACTTGTGTTGATTATAGTTATAAAAAGTCTACATACCAACTTTCCAGCCAAAATATCCTAAAGAGGCTACTTTTACACAGACTGATAGACGTGGCTAGAACGACTCCCATTGTCGAGCCGATCAAGAATATATATGTACTTTATGGGATCTTCGATGTTTCCTTCTCTATGTTAAAAGTCTAATATCCCACTTTTCGGTTTTTGTATAAAAACTTTTAATAAGGTCAATATCAACTTGGAATTTTATATCTTATGGAAGCTTCACATGGTTTTTAATGAGCGTGTCTTGTCTATTTTTTAAAGACGTAGAACTCATAAAGACCGCCCATTTTGTGTTTTTTATAGGTGAAATTGTCTTACTTTCGAACTTACCACCTAAAAAATGGAATGAAGGTTTCAAGTAATCATTGTAGCATTAAAAGAAATGAACGTAATTTATTAGATGGTTGTAAAGTGTATTGAAGCTTCGGTTGTACCTGAAGATATCTTTTCTCTTGTTCGTTTCTTTTCATCCTTCTATAATGCTGAAAGGAGCGATGTCGCCACAATAATAATTCGATTTTCTCTTGAATCTCAATTGCAACATTTGCCACATAAACGTTTTTTAATTGAATACGAAATTTATGTCGCGCAAAACTGATGAAGAGGTATGCCGCATGCTTCTCTTTCTGCATGGTCATTTGTTATTGTTGCGCAGCTTTTGTTGCTGCTGCTTTCAGTGTGAATATACAATTTTTGTTGTTCAGATGCACTCCGATGAGGTTGTGTATTAAGACGCAGTTAATTCTCAATATTGCGCAGTCTCACCACTTAGCTTTTTTCACCACTTCAGTTGTTCATGTTCCTGTTATCCTTTTTTGAGTTGTTCCTGTTCTTGTTGTTGTTTCTCTGTATCTACCTATATACTTTTTATTGTAAATTTGTAGAAATATGAGTTTGTTGTGGTGACGCTGGAATGCGTTCATTGTCATTGAAACGCACGATGGGACATCGTTTTTAGACCCTGTCCAGTAGAAGCAAAGGAGTTCATGAGTGTAAATGTGTGTACCATCCAAAAGAAGGCTTGGCAGACGCCATAAATTGATCATCAAAATTGGATCTATGTAGCTATGTCCGTCTGTCCATCCATTCTTGGATGGATTACAGAGATCTAAGTCGCAAGATCTCGGTGGCCCATTCACTGGTCCATTTCGAGAAATAACGCGTTCACCAAATATTTCCTTATGTAAGTCGATTGTCTGAAAAACATGTCGTCAATAAATATTCCATTCAATTGGGGCACGAAATAATCGATAATCATGACTCTATAGCGCTCGCCGTTCACGTTAACATTCACGCCAGCCTCATTTTTAAAGAGGACCAATGCTTCTACGGGCTCATAAAGCGCACCAAACAATGATTTTTTGTGAATGTAACAGTTCCTCAAGAATCTCTCGTGAACTATTTTCACTCCCAATGCGGTAATTTTGGATTGACTTTCAATTGATTTTCAGCGCATTAGGCGAATGTACAGCGCAAACCATAGTCATTCGGTTTAAATTCTTGCACCAGTTGGAGCTTATATAGAAAATGGTTTATTCCTGTATGATCTCTCTACTAAAGTATTAAGCTGTAATAATTTCGCTGTGACCGCACGTTTCATACTAAGTCGATCAACACAAAAATACATACTTTGAAAGGAGACTTGAAATTTCTAAAGAGAAAATATATACTCTCTCAACTTTCTTTTCGCTCAAAAAGATTCACGCACTATCTCTTCTACGCATTACCATTTGCTAGCTAAGTAACTATAGTCTAAATCTTTAGCGAATCAACTAGAGAAAAATCCGAGAGAACTGGAGGGATGTAATTAAGCGTCTCTCACGTTATGAAATATTGTTGGACTTTCTTGTAGATGATTCCAGGTACGTAGCGAGATGTGCAAAATAAACTTTACTTATTAGCATAAAAAAAACCTACAACTGATATCAGAAATATTGTGAGTTGCAGGTAGGCTTGCGTCTACTCTCTAATAGTGATTCGACCAGTCCCTATAACAATTTTCTTCACTGCTTCATCGATTTCATCGGTTGTTGAAATGCTTTGCGTCAAAATTAACCTCTTCTCGGCCTTCTGTGAAAAGCTTGTGCCACTTAAACAAATGTTTTTTTGTTTTGCTCATTTAGACTCACCAAATGTCACAGTCAATATCTTTAGTGCGCTGGACCACTTAATTTTATTTTTCACACAAAAATTTACACAGATTCTTTGATCTTTTTTGTTATATTAAAAAATCTCCAAGCAGACCAAAGCATGTCTAACCTTTACATCTGTCAAAAACAAACTAAAAATGAAAAATGGCTGATTAACGTCAATATATGTTGGGAACATAATAAACGTAATAAAAAATAAAAATCGAATGTACGTAGCCAACGAAATTTGAAGTCACCTTTTTTTAACATATCCCGTATATATATGAATATATCTTCAATGATTTGGGATACAAAATAGAAGATAGTAGACTGAAACAAACAAACAAACAAACAAATTCAATGGAGCAAAACAACATCAAAGAAATATTTTTCAATTAAAAGTGGGGCTGGCAACTGTAAATGCAGAAGAAAACGGCAGCCGGATCAGGTGCAATTGCAATAATTCTGCTCGGTTCTTTCACCCAGTTGAGGTGAACAGCAGCAGCAGCAGAATCAGCAGCCCACATTTTCTCTTAGAAAGATCATTTGCCGCAATCGATGCGAGTCGAGTGAGACCAATCCCAATTCCAATCCCCATATGTGCGAAGTAGGCGAAAAAAATAACATAGCAGACACAAAATACCAAAAATGAATTGATGATGATGAACGACGATTAAAGGCGCAAAGTGGTTCCAGAAGGCTGTGAAATACATACATACATACATACATAGGAGCGGAACAGTTGCAGTCGTCGCTGTTGTAGATACAGATACAAAAGTTTGCGCCTGCGCTTTCAAATTGAACTTAAATTGTTTAATGGAGAAAAGCAAAAAAAAAGAAAAAAGCAGACGAGGTGAAAAGTAAAACTAAAAGTAGGAAATGGCAGCCACGAAATAAATACGAATCTAGCGTCGCACAACCTCCTCCTTGACAATCGTCGCTGTCGCCGTCGCGACGTCGGATTTGTTCTCAAAATAAGTATGTGCGCAGTTGGAACCTTTGGATACGGTGTGCACGTATAGACTTTTCAGATCTTTCTCTTACCGCCAAATTTTTATTTATGGTTGGTGGTGATGGGTGATAGGGGGCGTAAGGTGGAGAAGAGGCCTACACATGCGCACATTTCATTTTAACGGTTTTAGGCGGAAAAGCATTTTCCGCGCCTTGTTGCAGTTGCTGTTCTTGTTGCTGCCGTTCAAGTTTGTTTAGATTTATAACAATTTCACGCTGATTGCGCTCCGCCATGACCCACAAATTCATGCAACATGGTAAAACTACCGAAGAGAGAGAGAGAGAGAGAGAGAGAGAGAGAGAGAGAGAGCCTTTATAGACAACATAGACGTAGATAGAAGCTTCAAAAGGGTCAGGATGCTTCAGAATGGTTGCTGCTATTGTTTTTTATACCATTCACATGTAGTATAAAAATGATATTATCAGTTTGTCAAAAAGTTTGTAATATATTAAAATTGGCATCGTAGACTCCGGTAATACTCTTGATAAGCTCGTAAGGACGAGTCGGGTCGGTCTGCCATGGGCGTCTATATGTCCATCTGTCTCTCTGTCTGACAGTTGGTGCGTATTTATTTTAGATAAGCAGCTAAAAGCTAGTATAGTTATTCTGTATGTTGCTTCGTCGTTACACATAGTCCCCTCATACAATACATCCCTGTAGAACTAGCCAATTACATATCAGTATCGTCAATCCTTCTATTCAAAAGATATAAAAAGGTAAACATTTTGTACTACTCCAATTTTCAGAGATTCAATGTATAGGAATACGGGGACTATTAACTTGAAATCACACATGGTCGCTCTTGGGACGGATGCTTTATATATTAATGGGCGTGTTCCGGCAACTGTTAGCAGTAGTTCAAAACGTTGTTCATCACATAAGCCACTTTATTTAATTTAATTTAATCTTTAAAAGTAGAGTAAGTGTTTAAAAAATACAAATTTATAATTACACGGAAAAACTAAAACAAAGCTAAAAGTAAATGATGAAATAATTTGGTTTTCAGAATATTCTGCACGATTATTAATATACAAACCAATCCCAAAAACATATAAAACATGCACTTCGAACTACTCAAACCGGTCACAGCGCGAATGTGGTCAATTTATTTTTCAAAAAGGACAAGTAAGACCCGATGGGTGAGAGGTGGCATTGCAATGATGCAGGATTATCTGTCGTTTTTTGTTGGTTTTTCTCCATTTCCTAAGGCAAGCAAATGTTTTTACATCACTGCGAATTAACCGTCTTTAGATTCTCCATGTGATTAAAATCTCCGGACGAAGAGTTCTTGTTATTATAAATCATTTGCTGGCACCACTTCGCTCAAACCTTTTTTGGCTCATCGTTTAAATGATGTGGAATCCAACTCGCAGATAGCTTTTTCACATCTAAATGTTAATGAAATATGAGCCATGCCTCAATCTCACGATATATCTTGTGATGGTCTTGTCTTATTAGTTTACGCACATCATCGATGCTTTCTGGGACAACAGTTCTTTTCGGAAGCACGCAAATGTCCAGGAGTTCTTTTCATTTTTTCCACTGATACACATGCTCAAGCTTTCAAAATTTTGTATCTACATCACCGATTTTGATAGAAATTTATTCGTATTGTGCATGGTGCTTCAGAAGCGTTTATGTAATATGGCTAGATGTAAAGCAACGTTGGTGTGTTTAGATTTAGAAAATAAGTCTACAACCTAAGTTGGATGTCCCTCGCTGTTTTCTGAAAATTTGATGACCATATTGATGGTCATACCTAGACCGATTTTTACAATGAAATATAGTTTAGTTAGTGACTTGCAATGGAATTTACACTAAAAAGTACATATAGATGGAGATAGGTTAGATTGAGGCGTATCATCTTGATGCTCAATAATACGCTGGTGTTTTACTTCAGTTATTAAATTTTTAAAGGGATAATTAGAATTAAAAATTTTTAATATATTAAATTTTAATCATACAGTCGTAAATATATATTTTTTGGCATGAATTTCGCATTTTCAACGGTGGTAGAAGCGATAGAGGATTCTAGATAATTTTATTGCTCATGAAATTATTGCTTGTGTGTCGCGCTGATAACGAGTATATATAACATTTATGGGGACTCCCATGTTTCCTTCGCTATGTTACATTCACTTTGTCAGCTCAACAAACCCAATATATCCTGCTTTTAAATAATTTTTTGTGCTGGGTATAGAAACGTTTACTTCGGTGGAACCGACGCTTTAATACTCCACATTTATATTTCTTACTGGACAACGCCGGTTTTTTACTTCCAAAAAACTAAATACGATTTCTTTCCTTATTAATTGCCAAAATATGAGAATGCTAAAAACTAAAGTTAAGCACCTCTAACCTAATAAATAGTTTATCTGTTAGTGTTAATGTGTCATATGATGGTTTTTACGGAAACATGGCTTCAACCACATATTCTAAATTCTGAATTATTCTGTGACAATTTTGTTACTTTTAGGAAAGATCATTCCAATCGTTCTAGTGGAAATTAGTATATCGGGCGAGGCTATTGAATTTTTATGAGTTAAAATATGTTTCTGTGATTTGAACATACTTGTATACATTACGTACCCATATACCCCGCCTTCTTCCGGAACTTGCATTTACTTGCTTCACCTTCGTACCTCATAAAAACCATCTTATAGTTATGGGGGATTTTAATGTATCTAGTGGAAGTTGGGCAACGGTCGTTGATTATTCTATGTGAATTCCATCTGTCCACCATGACTGTCTAAAATAATCTTTGTGATTTGTTCCATTGTAACAACATTTACATCATTTCAAGTTGGCTTCTAGAGCTTGTGATTGTTGACAATAGTTTCAACATGCCTGAAGACAATTACCATCGTTATTTGATGATATCTTTTCAGCTAGATAAAATTCCCTTTTTCACGTAGTAATGATCCTCCTCCTCATATTGTCAGATGATTAAAAAAAAAAAACTGACTCCACAATAAATTTTTATTACCGATTCTGTACAGATATTGAAAGGCATCCAATATTTTCTATTCATTTGTTTTCAATTATTTTGACAGATGCACTACTGTATCTAAATTTACTAGTAGGTTTCCTTGGTCCTCTCGAGGTCTCAGTCGATTGAAAAATTTTAAATTGCGCCTTTTCAAAAGATATGAAGAAAGTGGTTCCACCATTGATTATACTAAATATTTATTACGAGTTAGAAACAACGTGCTTAATAATCCTAAAAGATTTCCGGTTTTTTTAATATAAGCCGTAGAAATACGGCTAAAGCTCAATACTGAGATCGATGGAAATTTTGCTACCGAAATTGTAAATTATTACTGGATAGAAAGGACAGAGTTCTCAAATCAACATGAAATGCTAAATCAAATATATTTTAGGCGAAAATGCCACACATGTGGAATTTTCTTTTCATTTATTTGTACGAAAATGTAAACGGTCAAACGCTTTGTCGACTGTATTTTTATTACATGATTTAATATTTTTTATATGAGTACCCAAAGAAAAATAGTTCGTGCCGAAAATTTCTGAATGTTGTTTGACAGTGTTTATACCCCGTACCTAAAAGGTACAAGGGTATAATAGGTTTACGTGAATGTATGTAACAGGCAGAAAGAAGGCTTGGTACACCCTATAAAGTATACATATCCTTGATCATTATCGGAAACTGAGTAGATTTAGTTTTGTCCGTCTGTCCGTGCGTCCATCCGTCCGTCCATCCCTCTGGCTGCATGCGGCAAAAGATCTTAGGAATTGTAAGAACTAGAGACTTCAAATTTGGACGTTTAGATTTTCCTTGGCTATACGTAGACGCCTTATATTATTATATTATATTTTGTGGAACACGCAACCACGCCCGTAATTCGGCCATTAGACCCATTTTTTTTTTTGTTTGGAAATTAGTTAATTTCTTTTTAATATTTTTTTTTTTTAATTAAACATTTTTATTATTTTAAAATGTAAAAAAAAAATAATTTTTTTTCTGATTTAAGATTTCAAAGTCTGCAATTGTCTACATTAGTAAGGGTGCGGCGCATTTCGTAGTCACGATTGCTCCATTTGTATTTGTTTTTTTTTTATATGAAGTTTTTCGGTAGCTAAAATTTCCATCGATCTCAGCCATGAACTTTACCTTTCAAATTTTCATATTGATAGTAGATCGTCATCCTCGGATTTCCAGTTTCAATCAATCTACATATACTAACTTCTCTTCTAGCTCTACTGTATCTCTATAGTGTACCATCTCATGACTATATATCATCTTGAGTAATTTGCATGACTAATGTGTTAACATGGTTTAAATCTATTAAAATTTCATTTTTTCCTGGTCCTGATAATATTCCTAATTGTATACTAAAATATTTGTACTCCGTCATTATTACTTTTTAAAATATCTATACGTATATAACAAAGCAAATTCCCGATTCTTTGGAAATAATTCATTATTATTCCATTACACAAGAAAGGCTGTAAATCTGGAATCTCTATTTATAGAGGTTTTGCTAAAGAAACTACTACTACTACATAAATTGTTTAAAAAAGTTATTACTGACCATTTCAAACAATCGTTAATGTCATTTGATAGCCTCATATAGCCCATTTCAGCACGGATTTGATAAAGGCTGATTCATTTGTACAAGTCTTCTAGAGTTCTCTTCTATCGTCAACAAAGGTTTTATATCTGGCTGTCAGACTGATGTCGTATGTATTGATTGACCATTTTTCATCCTATCGAAACATTTTTCTCATTGCCTTTACATAGTTCAAGGGATTCTGTAGTAAATTAAACTGATAGTTTTTTCTTTTTACTATCATAACATTTTAATTTTTTACCCGATCTTTGTCTGCTAATGCTTGAAATTTGAGTAATAAACGGCAAGCTATGTCGCAGGTTTAAGTAAAGTTATAAAGTGAAGAGCACAAATATACCGTTAGCTAGATGAATGAAATGAAAAAACAATGGAGATTTTTTTGGTGTTCAGTGCAGAGAAAGTTTCAATCTTTCTAAAGTTAAAATTTGTAAGCAAATGTAGTAAAAGCCTTTGTCTCAAACTGCATTTCCGGATTTAAATACTCTGCTTTGTATTGTCTCTCTTTCTGTAGAGGAAGGTGAATTTCGTGCGCTCCTTGCCTTTCGCATGGAGGCTTCGATTTGCAAAGTCATATAAATACAGCTCCTCGAAATTTTACTCTTATCAACAAAACATTACACAAGAAAATAATTGAAATCATTGGTAAAATTATTTGCCCTTAAATTATTGAGAGAGCTAAATTTTCGCCGACGAAATTACTGACAACAAAGGACTAAAGAGCTAAAAACACTACAACAAATGTCTACGGTTGAGACCGCGAGAACCGCGATAGAAAAAAAATATTTGTTCACCGGATAAAGAAGTCTTAGCTATGCACATTTGTTGTTCTTTATTGTCATTAAATAAGTTATTTTTTAAATTAATAATTAAATAAGAGGTTATGACGATACCATACAAATTATTTTATCATCTATATAGAATATTTCGTAATTATGTACATATGTCTTTTAACATTTCCTATAGAATGTTATGTTGATCGAGCACTTCGGGAGGCGGCGGAGTCCACCTCCATAGCCGCCCCCCCCGAACCACCACTGGCTATAACAATAAAGCTAAAGGTGTTTTTGGTTTTATAAAGCGTTGGTTCAAAGAATTTGATGACGCTTGTACTATCAAATTTCAGTATATCTCACTTGTTCGACCGATCTTTGAATTTGCATCTTGTGTTTCAAATCCACATTAAGATCGCATCGAGTTTATTCAAAAACTGGTGTTTGCATTTAGAAACTTCAATTGAGTTTCTGATATATATCGCCCGCCATATGTGGATAGATTAAAACTAATTGATCTTCGAACTTTGTCTGGACGACGGTCGATACTCTTTGTAGTTTTCCTTCATAAGATTCTATGTTTCAAATTTGAAATTGCCTAAATTTTTATTTCTAAGTTGTCTCTCTCACTTTACGCGACACCATGTCCTTTCAAGGTTGTCTCTTTGCACAACAAATTGTGCCTTACATGACTCTCTTTGCTCTCTATAATAAATTATCACATCTTTTTTCGTTCGACTCATCTTTGAGCTGCATAATAAAAGCTTACCTTCGTTTTCATCTCAATATTTGTATTTGTAAATACGTCTGCTTGGACCATTTCCATGGCTGTGAGTCGAAGAACAATCGGTCAGCTTGGCGACCAAACAAAAATTCTGCAACTTCTTCCAAATTAGGGTTAAGTAGTTAGGGATAGAATATTATGCTCAAGCAACTGTTTATTTTAAAGAAGTGGCAATAAAGTAAATAAATAAATGATGGGAAACCCCATAAATTATATGAGTATATATTCTTGATCAGTATTGAAAGACGTGTCGATAATGCTATGTCCGTCTGGCCGTCCATCTGAAAGTATGAAACTACACGTCTGAGGAACGATATGAGCTAGATGCTTCAAACTTAGATATTAAAAATCAAACTTAGTTGAACATACGCAGATCGTTATTATAAATTGTGTGTATGCCACGCTTACAAAACCCATCATACCCACATTTTTGCGATTTGACCCGTATATGCACACTTTTCTTAATATTATTTGTTAATTAACAATTTTATTTTGTATACACTATATAAACACTATTTGTAATATACAGTTTGTTGAACTGTCAAAACATAGCGAAGGAAGCATAGAAGATAAATTACATATGTGTACTTTATTTGGTTTATCTTAAGTGAAGATGTGAACTTCAAGGTCTGCAGCAGTTTGAATAGCTGTGTATATTTGTTCAATACTTGAGCGATGTTTTCGCAACTCTTATCTAATTCTTTGTCAGTTTTCGCAAGCTTGTTTGTTGCCAATGTAGCGCAGTAATCAAGCAATAAATTGCAGAAACAATGTATAAATGGTGAAAAAAGTACTATTGTAGACTCAACACTAAATGGTACCATTTAAGTATCCTTTGTTTTGAGTGAGAGGCTGTATAAAAGTATAAAAAATTAAGATTTTTCATCATATCTATGAAACTACCTGATCATTCATTGAAAACTCATTAAATATTGAATCTTGGCTTATGAACTGTTTAACGTCGCTTAAATAGTGTGAATGGGTCCTCGGAAACAAAAACGTATTAGAATTTAATAGGCCACACAATGATGCCTTTTGATTCTTCCCGCGGTCTTTATCTCCTCAACAATGGCAAAACACCATCATTTCATAAGGCTTTGCTGTTTCGCAGGGGCCAAGTCCGGTGAATACGGTGCTGAGGCTTAAAATTTTATGATACGCATCGAAAAAAAGAAATTAAATGAGATAAGCGGCATCAAACTGGAGCATGGCCGAAAAAAATTAATCAAAGCAAGAACGAAAAATAAGTTAGAGTAATATCATTGGGCCGTGCACAAAGAATATGTAAGTATTTGTGAATTATAAGTATTGTTAACAAAACAAATAATTACATTGTTTTTGTATGAGAGCTATACCTTCTATTTGCTAATTCGCGGCCATTTTGCTGCTTGTGTTGCTTATGGTTATAAAAAGTCGACATACCAACTTTTGAACCAATATTTCAAGGATTGACCATTAAAGGCTGTGAAAAAATCAGAGACAGACAGATTGACAGAAAGAAGGATATGCCTAGATCCATTTTAACATAATGGGGTCTCCGATGCTAGTAGAATTTTTTCTAAATGTAATACCAGTATATCCACAAACCTTCTCTTAATAGATAGTAACACGCTCTATAAAATTCACACGTTACATGTAGGTATACACGCAGTTAGAAACATTCTCTTTATCGGTAGTAAAGTCTATAACTTTCTTAACGATCGGTCTAATAGTTGCACATAGTTTCTACTTTTTTTAAGTGAAAGAGTTTTTGGAATTGGTTCAGTAATTCAAGACAAAACAGATTCTGAATTTTGGTATCTTAGCGCAACTAATCTATCTTAAGCAAAATCATTCTAAAAATCAATCAAGTAGAACTTATTGAGAACATGCAAATACACGTATTGTATTTATTTGTTCATCGACACCAGCCCAAAAAGATAGTTGAGTAATAAGGGATAAAACCAAGGGAGGTGAAACGGAGGTCTTTGCATTAATAGAGTTGAAAAAATAGGAGTCTCTACCTATACTATTTAGTTTTCCAGATCTATGGTGATCCACCTCATCTGGGTGCCAGGAAACCAGGACATAGAGGGAAACTGTGAATTAGATAAACTTGAAAAGATATTTCTCTGGAAGGCCATGGTAGGGATACCTATGGTTACCTCCAAGCTATAGATCTCATTAAGATCGAGCCTATTAGCAAGCAACAGATGGGGTAAATAATACACATCTGGACGAACCGCAGTCTTACAAGAACAAACGCACTGGTATGCCAGAAAAGAGCACATATCTCTATTCTGGTATGAGGCTTTTCGAGTCACTGCCTCCTAAGTAGACATACCACTGGGCTAGGGATTACCAGCCAGGATTTCTGCAGGTGTTGTGGGAATGCCGAATGGGAGGATACGATTGAGCATTTGATTTGTCGTTGGCCTGCTCATAGTAGAAAGAGACTAGCTCTACTGGGTAGTCTCTTCTAAAATAATCTTATCGAAGTTTCTGATGCAGAGAAACTGGATTCATATGGTATCACAATGGGCCAACAATTTGACGATGCGATACAATAATTTATATTTACATACAGATGGACGTACTGGTTGATAGAAGAAGCCTCATGAGCTCCTCGAGCTAATGTTGTCTGATTCATTTTCACTATTTTTTTTACAAACTCGCTGAAACTTATCAATTGTTACATGTTCTCCACTCGTACATAAAGGGGCAAAACTACCTCAGATATATTTTGTTTCGGCGACTGTGAGACTCTAACACTTCATCTTCTCTCTAGTTGTGCTCAGTACCACAGTTGTTGTTGATGCTGCCAGGACGGTGGCATATGTGGCCATGAGAATCTTCTGAAAAAGGTTACCGAATTCCTCTTCTTGCAGATCGTTGGCTTTGATGCGCTTCCCGGTCGCAGCCATTTCCCCCTGGTTTAATTAATTATTTCAATTTTCACGTTTTGTTTATTTCAGGTGGATTTACTACGATTCGTGTATTTCTTAAGCCAAATAGTCATAAAATACTTACACCCGCCGGCAAAGCGAGCTGCCCACATCCGGCGCGTCCACTTTTGACTAATGTTGATATTTCGTTTGTGAATATTATTTACATCGTCGTCGCCATCGTTAGTTTCCCGGTCATCATTATGCCTCATAGAAATGTTAAAAAAATGATGTCGAGTAAAGAAGTCAACTTTTGGTTTGAAATGCAGCACTTAATCTTCTGCCTTCGGAGTGGAATCGTCATTCTTTCTTCTATGTTGCGTTGCTGTTGATCGTTAACCATCATCAGATTTGTGGATAACCACATCAAGCAAACTAGTACAACAAGCGGCAGCTAGAGCCACAGATCTGCACTCATCAAAGGCGCACGTTTTTGAAATTACCGTACTAAGTGGGCGTCTAACTGTGTACGCGCTTATTCTTTCCTCATTCCGACCACTCCCCACATCCCTAGCTCCCTATCTAAATAAGTGCTTACCTTCCTTCTCGCTGCGTATTCCAGAAAAAACGACGTTTGCTAAGTTTTCCAACAAGCTATGTACAAGTATATTACTCCAATACCTTGAATACATCTCTTGTGTTTTCCGAACAGATAAGCAGCGCTATTCTTCAGCTCAAATATTTATTAAAAATGTTTTAAGTATGATTAAAAAGTTTATTTGCCTCTGAAGTCGAAGTATTCCGGCAAATTGTTTGCCTTCCATGACCTCTAGTGCTTGAACTTGTTTAGCGCACCAATATTAGATGAGTTATTTTGTTGATTTAGTAAAGAGTTTAATATCACAATGAGCTGGTATATGTTTACCGATGGAAAGAACATAACCAAAGGTTAAAGTTGCACTCATTGCTTCAAGTGATGGTCATAAAGAACTGTGAACGTGGGTGAGTAGCTTTTGTCTGTCTTTTGATGCAAACATTTTTATAGAAATGAGCATCCTTATCTAGTTAAGTTAGAGAGTTACAGTACAATTATTTAAACTTAGCGTAGATTGATATCCTAGCAATTAGAACTATCTATGATCAATATATATTAGACTAATTAATATGAGTGTTTGCTAGGAAAAGGGAATTAATGTGTACTAGCGTTTCTGGTATCTCTTCTTCCTTGCAGTTTCTAGCATCATATATTTTAAATGATTCCCTTATCCAACATTCTTGATTCTCAGTAAATTTGTGTTTGTACGAGTATCAATGTCGAAAAAATATCAGTAGAGAGCGAGGCTATTCCCACGAATATCGCTGTGGCCTGGAAACCTAGATAGTCGACTCGGTTCAACAGCTTTGAATAATTCCAAGCCACCATTGATTTTGTGATATGTCATTGAATTTAAATTTTTTTATTTTTTATTGATTCATAAACTACGCATATACAATATAGAGTTATGTACAGAATATCATATCGGGTTGGGCCTCCACAGCTTTGCTGGCACATACGCATTATTTTGTTCTAATTTACCATGAACGTTTTGCAAATAGGAGTAGACGTAATATAAGAGATATGTTTTTATAATGGATGCTGTACCACTGGGCACAACGACCTCATCTTCACTTTTCGCAAAAAGTTTTGCTTCTGCTTACAAAACTTTCTCAAAAACTGAGTGACTAGTTTACGAAAAACAGACAGACGAATATAGCTAGAATGAACTTATTGAAGTCCAAAAAACTCTGAGGTTATTTTGGTGTATAGATATTATTATTTTGTATGGTATTTATTATTTCTTAAATTCATTTTTTTCGAATTCGCAATGCTCCTTAAACACATAACCGATTTATTTGTAATTTTCACCGAATATATTCCTTGAGACTATGTGCCTAACATAGACAATAACCATTGTCCAAAATTTATATAGTAAAGTCGTTTTCATCAAAGTGGAAAATTAAATGATTGGAGAGAGCAATAGCCCCATAGCATCATACGAGTATGCATGTCAGAGCAGTATGCTCTTTTATTGTGCTCTTGCACTCAATTGAAATCGACACCGGTACTGTCCATTTGAATGCTCCGGATTTTGAGAAAAAACTTCATCGAGCTTTTTTCTGGTAATAACTTTAATATTTTACGAGAACTAGGCGCTGATAATTAACCAATCTCTAATCCTATTTAGCTGGAAAAAATTGGTTTGCCATTCTTCCTTTGCCTATATTTTTATAGGTAATTTTTTCCACACTATATCCTAGTTTTCAATTTCACTACTGTTATACGATAAATAAGACAAAAGTAACTAATAGTCAAAAAAGACCATATGAGACCAAAAATGGATTTTTACTGCAGGGCTACTCGAATTACAATTGCGAAGTCGTGAAATACACTATTCAATGGTGTTCCCCCAAGAGCATATCTTGGCATATATATAATAGGTGTGAATACCTTAAAAATTATTTGAGAAAACCAAAATATGTTTCGATTTCAATTATTTGCTTTAAAAGTTTTGATCTTAGAGCGTAATTACGTACTTTTTTAACACCTACTAAGTGAAATGTACTTTAAAATAAGAATATAGATTGGTTTACACGGTGCTGGATATTAAACAATTTTTGTGGAGTTTGCTGTGTCGTTTAATTTTAATTTGTAGAAATTTGCTGCTTAGACATACTCGTATGCGACCGTCTGAACCTAGCTTAACACTGAAACTAAAGCTTTATCTTGATAATTGAAACGTTAACAGATAAAGACTAAATGATCGAAAACGGCATTTGTACGTATTATGAATTAGACAATATTAAAAAATATCATTGTATTTTTAATTATTGTAGTAATTCACAAGTTTTGTATCAATTTTCAAGGAATTTGTATTTTATATTTCGTTTATACGATGGAGTTTTTCATGAAAACATTTCCTGAAAAGTCAAAAAAAAGGTGCGTATAAAAGTCTTTAAATCATAACCAGTGCGTGACGTAGACCGCATGACAAGCAAGTGGTCACTGCGAATCAGGCTCGATCAGCTTATAATGCTAACTAAGCACTGCACCAGGAAATGATGTCTTTTGTAAGCTAGCCCGGATATGGTTAAGTTACTTTATCTAGGATCTTCTCCGTCTCTTTAATAAAACGGAGAATAATCTTAGCGAGGTGTTTCTGACCCTATCACATGTAGTGAATGGTCTATTCATTTGCTCAATTCTAAGCATGGCCAAGGCCGGGCAATCGCAAAGCAGATGCAAACTAATTTCGTCATCCTCAAGACATAGTCTGCACTCTGTTTCTCAGGAGAGACCTAGTTTATTTAGGTGATATCTCAATGGATGATGGCCCGTAAGGTAGCCCATTAGCACCCTCAGGTCAGATCTATTCAGATGTGTGTTAGTAGCGAGTTAGTAGCTTGGCCTGCCGTAGACCAGGATATTGTATCCAGTAGTGGAGGATACAGTAGCATTGAAGAATCAGTTTCAAGGAGAAATTCCAAGAGGTTTGACCTTTAAAAGCCGCTTGGCTATCTGAAAGGATTGTTATGTTGGGCCCTTAGGACTTTTATCGAAAAGACCTCCATGCCGTGTTCCTCATATTGAAAACCCTGGGCCAGGCACCCATAGCAATAGAGATCCT
Organism: Leucophenga montana; assembly: GCA_035044765.1. NCBI lineage: Eukaryota > Metazoa > Arthropoda > Insecta > Diptera > Drosophilidae > Leucophenga > Leucophenga montana. The sequence goes on from JAWNNQ010000772.1 coordinate 65,188, forward strand.
GTTGTTGAATCCGAAGACACACGCACCTGTGCCCGTATCAGACAAGTAATCCGTTGTACTTATCGCACTGCCTTATTGCACATGTGGGCAGCAGTTTAGGCCACCATACAAGGGCGGCGTACGTTACTGAAGGTAAAATAATTGAAGTATAGATCAAAGGATCATCTTCGGCGAGAGGCCCCACGTTCGGCCAAACATGCGTTTGCATGTCCTTAAGAACATGCCCTGTTTAGAACAATTTTTATGATGAGTATTCCAATTAAGTCTTTTGCCAAGAACTTTACTTCACACGAAAATCCCAAGAGTATTTTGAAATGTAGATATTCATGAAAATGAAAAGGAAACAGCTATGTATTTGCCATATTTAACCTTTTTCTACGTTTTATATTTGTATTTAAATATGCAATTACATTTTATTTTTTACATTTTTGGTATGTACTTTTTCTGATATGTGTCCACTTGGTTTCACATATCTGGTTGAGGTGGCGGCTTTCAACTCATTGAATTATAATGTAAATATCGCATAAGCAATAAGGGATTTTAAAATTTCATAAAAATATTAATTTCATGAAACTAGATAATTCATTTGCATTCATTTGGTTTCACTACTTAGCGAAAGCACTCGGTTTTCTATGTGTACCAGACCCGAATGCAATATAGCCCACAGCTGAATTCGCATCACCCGAGGTCATTCTGTGCGTTAAATGCAGCGAAGTTCACGACTCAAATGCCAAAGCGTCAGAGACAGAGTAGGAAAATGTGGTTGCATTAATGTTGCAAATGAAATATGCGAGGAAAAACTGCCATAGACAAGAAAAATCGTTTTTCCGGCGATTTGAGGCAGCGGCCAAGGTTGTAAGCATTGCAAATTTTTTATGCAGTGGCAGCGGAAAATTGCAAAACGAAACCCACTGACCAACAACCAAGCGGACCAGCAAGAGCACAATGACTAAAGGCTGGGGATTAAATGGGTGGAGTGGGGCGGTACGGATGAAAAGCAACGACGACCACCGGTCAACAGAATTGTTGCTGATGCTGTTGATGTTGCGGCTGATGTTGTTGCATGGTGCTGTGCGGTGTTTGCATGCCAGTGTTCGGCACAATTTCCCGCTAATTTCCAATATCATTTCAGCGACTTAGGAAAATCTGAAGAAAATCTGAAGAAAATGGAATAAAATAGTTCTCTGTGTGCATTTCTTCGTCTGCCTGTCTGCGATTTCTAATTCGAATCGCGTAGAATCTGCTGCGTTGCTTCTCCGCTGTTGCTCAATGAATGCTTATCAAAATAAATTTTAGCCATCTTGCCTGTTGCCTTTCGAATTCAGACGAGTAAAATTGCCATTGGTCTGGCTTGAGGCTCTGTAGCAAAACCCAAAAAAAAAAAACTGAAAAATCTGTTCGCATCAACCAAAAAAAAAAATAGTTTTTTTTTTTTTGTAAACAAGCTCTGTATGCGAATCAGCAACGATATCCAACAGCAACATCAGCAGCAGCAGCAGCAGCGGCAGCCATAGCGAAAGAAAAATGTTTGAAATGCTTAAATAAATAAAATGTAGAAATTGTAGAATCACGACGCGTCGCGTCTTCATTGCACCGTTGATGCAACAGAAAAGAGCAGCAGCAGCAACAGTTGCAACAGTTTGTCTAGCGGCTGGAATCGCTTCTTATGCTGCTGCTGCTGGACTAGAGATGATGTTGCTGCTGCGTTTCAGATGCCAGCAACATGATTTCATTAAGGTCGAGGTTATGCAAACAATCTCTGACAATTGCAGCTGATGAGGCAGCAACAGCAAAAGCAAAAGCAACAGCAACAACATCATCTCGACTCGATTCGAATGTTGCAGCGGTGAGTGTTGGAAAACGGTCGACTTCGAATGATTTGTGCTCTGCTCTGCAGTGTTGTTGTTTTTGTTGTTGTTGTTGTTGTTGTGCATGAATGAATATTTGTTGATGTTGCTGTTGTTATGGTCGTTCATAACTTACCGTTAGTCATAACGGCAACAGTTGTTGCTTTCATTATAATTTGTGCACAATTGCGTCTAATTCAATTTTCAATTGGCATTCGTAAATTTCTCACACTCACGTAGACAGTCAAACATTCGAACAGATACATACAAAAGGATAGATACATACGCAGCGAGTAGTAGATTCGATGCGATCTTATCATTAGCCAAAGTATTTAATACCAAATTTGTTTTATGCAAATGAACTAGCAGCGCTCAATGTTTGCTCTGCGCTTGTTCGCTGGATTAGCTTGTTGGTCTGCCACATGAAGTGGCAATTATTCGCAGGCGAAGTACCCATAGATGCAAGGACAGATTCAAATTTTTCAAGAACTTGAAAAATGTCGTACCAAATTAGATTGCATCAGCTCTTGTATGCTCAATCTATGGTCGATTATTTGTTCATATTACTGTAGTATAAAAAGGGTAAAAGATTAAAGGGGCTTTTTAAGAGCTGTAGAAATTTAAATTCAATAAGTCGATGGTTGCTCCAGAAGTATGGCATGATGCGCCATCCTATTGAATCCAAAGCCCTTCCAGACCATGTTCACCTACTTTTTGCAAAAAATATCTTTCAACATGGTTCGATGTCGGGCGCCATTGACGGGGACTTTTGCATTTTCCTCGTTTTTTAACAGCAAACAGAGCATTTTTCGGGGTGTGTCGGTAGCTGAAAGATCACCGTTGGATTTTTCTCGCTCCAAATGCGACGATTTTGCTTATCGACAAAGTTACTGAACAATTTCTTGCGGTGAAAAAGTGGATCAACTTTCAACGGTTCAAGCGCACAATCACTAAACTCTCCGCACTTGAAGGTTTTGCATGATGATAACGTAACAATTATGTATGTATTTGCAACCGGCTTCTTGATTAACTTTTTGAGTGTTGCAACATTACAAAAATTACCTGTTGAAAATATCCTCCAATGTTGTGATTTATGTGTGCTTCAATACTTCACTATTTAAGTCAGAGGCCTCATGTTATATTCTTCGCATTGTAACGTGAACACGAGGGTCGCTTTGAATATTGTTTAGCATACAGTGACTTGAAGTATTCATCTCGTCTTAAAATGGATTTAAGACAAGAGTGCTTCCGTTATCTTTTGGCGAAATATGAACAAAATAATGTTAATAGTAAGATCAAATGATCAGGCATGTGGACGGTCAATGCATGAGTATTGGAAAGGGTATAAAAGAATTTATTTAACCTGAAAAAAAAAACCAGCAAGTATTTAACAGCAAATGTTAAGTGCGAATATTAAACCATTCGTAAAGTAGATATAGGTTTTTGCCACACGGGTTTAACATTATGTTCAGTCAAAAATGCGATGTAAACAATTATTTGAAGTTTACTTTTTCGTCTAGAAAACGTTGTTTCTGCGGACTGTTGTTTATCAACAGTGCTGAATATGTATTCTGCTTAAAGACACCTCTGTTCCCGCTGGCCCTACCGCTTACTTTTACTGGACTGCTATAACTCTTTAACATATGTTAAAGAGTATATATTCATGATCCATTTGTGATAATCTATTAAATTTAAAGTTGAACATTTCTAAGTTTGAATAATATTGGAATGGCTGAAGAGCTAGACAAATCGAATCGGAACCGGTAAATGGTCATCAGAATGGACATCTGGCTGTTAAACAGAATTACTTTCATGGTATTAATTTTTAATTAATTTAGATTATTATATTAGGTTAGGTTACGCCGGCTGACCCTTACGAAACAAATTTCAAGAAGACTAGAGAAAGAAAATGTTAAGGTAACTGCAATATATTTAAATGTTGTGCCTGGCGATAAGCTTCACAGTAGTAGTTATGCTGGATCATACACCGCCAAAAAAAAAAAAAAAAAATGCGGCAAGAATATTTACCACTAGTTCGGTTTTTGGTGTCGTTTTTTGTCATTTGCCCGCCGTGTAAACAAAAATTTATTTAAACTCGCTAATAAACCAATGCTGTTGATTTCCATTTTCGTCGCATGTAAATTATTAATATTATTTTCCTCAATATTGAATATTGAATTCGTTTTGCTGTTGTAATAAGTAGAAAGGGAAATCCGAAAAGGGCTTGTTTGCTCAAACAATCCTGAGTAGAGAATACCTTAAATGAGATTATTCTACAAATGTTATAATTCAGTTAAATGTTTGACTTACCTAGTACCTTGCTATTTAATTTAAGTTTCATTCACTGAATTTAGTTACTCACGTTTCTTTTAAGTTTCATTTTACGATGGAAATTTGATACGCAAGTGACTTTGTGAATTTCCCGTATAGTAACTTTAAATGCAACACTGCTCCTGACAACTACCATCTGTAATAGACTACTGTAAAACTGTCAAGCAATTGTGTCATTTAGTTTGTGTTTGACAGTCAATGACCGCAGACATGAAAGGCAGGAAAACGGACAGAAATCAGAAGGTTGCCTCGCCTATCAGACCAAAGAAAACCACTGTTTCATCTACTGCTTGGTCGGTGATGTGAGGCAATGGGTTTATATTTATCCTCGTTCCTGAAACGGCACAAAAACTTGACAATATTGTGGTAAACCAACGTCAAACACTACGTCGAATTTATCACACGATTACGTTTGTGGTCAATTTCGGCACCGACCTGCTTTCTGTATGTCTGTGTGCCTTTCATGTATGATTTCAATGGCTGTCAAACACAAACTTAGTGATGCAGATTGGGTATTTCAAGGACTCCCCTCAAATCAATATAATTCGAAATGTAATAAAAATAAACACTTTATACTACTAAAAACGCCTCATTTTTACCGTTACATACACTTCACACTGTGTGTGAAAAGTATAAAATACTTTAATACCTTTCAAATAAAGTTTCAAACGAAAATTTAGCAGAATAGAAAAGAGCAAATATTTGTAAAATCTATCAACCTAAATGCCGAAGCGTCCGTCCTTCAGAAGCAACCATGTCAAATGCCAAGTTGATTTGGCAAGATATGAAAAACTATTTAATGCAAAATTTCAAAACTGGGTGGTTGGTTTGTATAGGAGCTAACCAAAATAAGGGTGCATCAAACGAATTTACATGTATGTGAAGAGTTCGTTCATAACAAATGATTATATCAATTTTTATATTGATATTGACTATAATAAAAAAGTTTTTCATACAAAATCGCCGAAGTTTGAAGTAAGTTTGTATGGGGGCTACCCCGAAAAGTAGGCGGGATACCCCCATTGGTATTTATGTGAAGCGTATGTTCACAAGAATCTAAGAATATTCCGAACAGAGATCTGCAATGGAATAGTTTTTTTTACAAAAAGTCAAAAGTAGGCGTGTGATTTGTATTGGGGCAACCCCAAAATGCCTCCCATTGTTACATATGTGAAGCATCCGTCCATAAGAAGGCACCATGTGAAAATTTAATTGAAGTGAGCATTGACTGGAATGTATTTGCATTTTTTATATGTTTAAGAATTCCAGATACTATTGGATAATACCTTAGAGGCAGATACACTCTCACTCGTTTACTTCGAATTGGCGAGGTGTTAGATTTGTTGCACATAGCATACTATACTTTACGGTGTTTAATTGATGTTTAACCCTGAGTTCGATATATAGACGGGCACACTACCGCCCCTCCGATCAGTACTCAATCGAAGCGCGCGCCTAGCAACAGCACAACCCCGGTGACAAAGTGTTGAAGTGTTTCTCTCTCTCTGTCTCTCTGTCTCTGTCTCTCTTTCATACGAATTGCGATACAAATACGTGTCGTCGATGCAACGATCGCTAATATGGCATGTCGCTGCTGCTGCCACTGACTGTTTTGCTGCATGCAATGCAACATGCTCCGCTCCGCTTCGTTCGCTTACCGTTCGCTTACCGTCCTGCTTACGCGTTTGCTTGTTCGCCTGTATCTTGTCATGCGCAATTTGAGATTTTAAATGCTCGATAAGGGTTTGGCGCTTCCAATTCCATTTGCAAAAACCAAATTGCAATGCACTTTTTTGCTGCATGCCACTCGCCGCTCGCCGCAGTCCGTTCTCGTTGTTCTCCTCCTCATCCTCGTTGCTTGCCAAAAATTTTATTTAATAAATCTTTTTATGAATTTAATTTATTTTTCAATTTTTCAAATGTTACTCTGATCTTTAACCGATTCCGTTTCTTGGTCGTCGAAAATCTTGATACGAAATTTGCAGTTTTTTATCTTTATGCAACGCGCAATGCAACCATTCCTATCTGCCGTTGTTGTTGTTGTTGTTCCTTTGACTTTTTTTGTTGTTCACATTGCGCCTGTTGTTGCTGCAGCTTTTTGAACATAATTCGTGCAACTTTTGTTGCGTGTTTCATATTTAATCAATTTTTTTCTTCTTATCTGATTAAGGTTAAATTTCTCAATTTACTTATTGATTTTTTGCGCAACTTAAATCTCATTGGAATGGGAGGAGGGGGTATTTTATTTTGTTTTGTTGCTGTTTTTGACTTTAAGTAATTAGTTGTTAACATTGAACTTTTCTTGTTAGTGAGATAAAATTTTTCCCATGGTCTGGGTGTAGTATTTATTGCAAAATAATACTCAGAAAAATGCGATTTGTTTTTCCAATTTCCGTTTGAATCCAAAATATATTGAGGATAGTAAAGAGGCCAGAAATATATGTATATATTCATATATACAGGGTTCGGCGCTCGAAGTGTTCAAATTGACAAAATGTCAATTTTTATATATAATTTTTTTTTTTTTTTAACTTCAGTATATCGTAAAAGCATTTCAAATTGTTGTTCGATGTAAGCACCCGCGTATAATAGCATCGAGTTTGTCCGGGAAGGCTTCACACGCTGCAATGCAATGTACGATGGTATTTTGACCGATTCTCGGCAAAGAGTAATCTTTAAGGCGTTGACCATCTCATAATTTTTAGTTGATAGTTTGGCGTCCAGAAATGAGTATATTGAAAAATTCGTTGGGTTTCAGTCTGGGGAATATGGTGTTCATTGTTGTGAAGAAATGAAGATGGGAACGTTATCTTGTAAAAATCGTTGGGTTTCTCGAGAAACATCCTATGGTTTCTACCGAATTGTTTACGTACTCAAGGTAACAAAGCAGTGTTTAAAATCTATTCACGGTAAATTTGTTGATTTACCTTTACGCCCTGTTCAATGAAAACGAGATGTGAACGTCTTGTGGCAGTTACTGCGGTCCAAACCATCACTGATGCAGGCGCTTGCTTTCACAGATCAATTCGCTGGTATAAATTGTGTTGATTTGGACTTAAACCATACACGATCGTCTTGTTTGTTTACATATTGATTAATTTTATCATCAGAAAACACCACATTTTCAAGCTCGCTACTAACGTGCACGTTTTTTAACACTTTGCTCATGCAAGGCAAACAGCCTTTTCTGCAGGTGTTACGCCTTGCACTTTTTTTAAAATATTTTATATGGCTTTAATCGTAGTTTATTTAGCAAACACATTGAGTTTTTTTTCGCCAATTGAACTGCGCTTTGTCGTGGATTACGTTGAATTCTGACCATCACCTTTCTTATCATTTCTGCCGATGTTGCTGTTTTTGGATGTCCAACTCCATGACGTTTTTGTTTTGTCCGATATACAAACATTTTGTTCACACGTAAATAACGTAGCTCATTAACAATGGCATTACAAAGCAATAACACTGTTGCGTTTGAATTCCATTTCGATGAATTTTTTAACTGCGACGTAAAACGTCTAAACAGCATAACAGACTGACGTTTGACAAAACAAGAGTGCGCTGTCATTAGCCGTTTAATTGCTACAGCAGCGTGAAGTAAGTAACACTTATATCGCCGACCCCTGCATATACATATATACATGTATAAATATATACATATGTATATATATAAATATATACATCTGTATATGTATAAATATATACATGTATATATATATACATATTAACTTCTAAGGAGTTCATGTATTGTTTCAGAAGCTTAACATGAATTATATTATGTCGATGTTTATTTAAAGGAAAACAAACAAAAATACAAACAAGAGAAAACATTAGCTTAGGTGCAAATTATGCTTACATTCTCTTCATACTTGCATTTAGCTAGAGAACGCTGGGATTTACATTAGTTTTTAAATTTTGGAAAGTTTTTTTTATAATTTTAAATTTTTCAATATAACCGAGAGTGATACAGAAATCTCTTTCGCCTCTCCAAGTTTATAGAAAATACGAATGAGTTGGGTTGGTACCAAAGAGCTTCAAGGAGGAATTTTATTTAAACGACTTGATTAGAAGATATTTGGTACCAACAGGATCAGCCCGCTCATCGATTTGGCAATTTTTTTTTTTTTTTTTTGGTTTTTTGAAACTCGCATTTGCCAATCTAGAAGATTTAAAAGACAACATCCGTGCAGAAATTGCCAACATACCCGCTGATATGCTGGTATGATAAACGCCAGAAATCGGCTTCTTCAGTGTATTGACAATGGGGGCATCAACTACCTGATATGATTTTAAAAACTGTAACCTATATTATAAAAAATAAAATAAAACAAAACCCGATTCAAAAAATGGGTTTTATTGCGTTTTGAAAAAAATGAAGTTATGCAGTATAATAAAAGATAAGAACAAGTACAGCCCAAAACTTGTGCAATATTTATTGTATTGAATACAACTTAAACACTTTGTTACTTTTAAGAAGATTTTCTACCCTGTACTCTAAGCTGCTTTATAAAATGTTGAAAGACAAGCAAAATTGTCTAAGTGGGCGACAGAATTGTACTCTCCACAAGCGATGGTATGAGCCGATGTACATTCACAATTTAAATTTATTAAAGGAATCTTAATATCGTAGAATCATATAGATCATATGTTTGTATTTGTAATTTTGATTAAAAATCGAAATGTTCGGCAGATTATCTCTTCACTATCTTAATTAAAAAAACTTTTTGGAATTTCAAGAACGTTGTGTACCCTTTAACTCAATACTAGGTGCAGGGTGTGCAAATAAATATGTGCTCAAAATAAAGTGCAACAAGTGGCCGCTCCGTAAACATTCTCGCTGCCCAGAAGATGCAATTGGCATTCAGCCTAAAAGATGTTTAAAATGTGAGTTCTACGTAATAGTGGCAGCAGAAACTGAAGTAGTAGCAGCAGCAGTTGAAAGAAAAGTTGCAGTAGCAATAAAAACATCTAAAAAAGCAACAACATCATTGGCAATGGCCAAGAAAGAGGCAATGGAACAGATGAATTTATGTATGCAAAATAGTTGGTGAGTATTTTTCAAAAAAAAAAAAAATAAAAAAAAAATTATATAAAAAGGAAGCGAAACTGAAAGCAGAAGCGCAATGCTGCCAAGCAACAAAATGAACAAACGACTGACTGACTGACAGGACAAAGGAGTTATTTTTCACAAAAGAAGAAATAAAGGAGCGGGATTCGGGATCGGGGAAAAAAAAACACTAAACGAAGCCTGCGAAGCTGCAGCAACAGTTGTAGTCGCTAACAAAGCCCACAGAAGCTACAACAACAACAGGCGCAATGACATGGAGGCATGAAGGGCCACAAGTGCCGCACATCATTTCAAGTACAGAAATTATCGAAGACGCGCATGCGCCATATGCAAAACTAGCCGCATTTTCAACAGCGAATCAACGGCGACGACAAAACAAGAAAAAAAGACAAGCGAAAATGTTAAAGTCAGTAGAACCGTAGTTTTAATACTCTTCACGCGCCTTCATTCAATTTTTGAAGTATGAAGCTCATAGCTATGTAAACGTTTTTGTCCATTACTTACTTACTTATTTAGCGCTACAACAGTTTATCGGTCATGGAAGCCGCAGCTGATGCCAGTTGTTGTTAATACGAAGTTTGCGGAGATCATTTTAGACTTGGTGTTTCCAACGCAGGCTGGGTCGGTGTTCTCGAATCTTCAACAAAGGGACGTATCTGAGGAGTCCTCTGTATCTTCCCTGTAAAATATTTGCTGTGTGGCGGGAACCAAACCCAGTGCACTAATCTTTAATTAACGATGCTTGCCTTTTACCAATTTGCTCATCTCGGAGCGGATGTTCAGAGGATACCCAGGGTATACATGTTCTGAAGAACGAAGTGACTGGCATTCAATAATTATCTACACTAATGTGGAGAATGTGGAATTCTCCAATCGACCCCATCCCTCAGTCCGTCCATTAGAGGTCCAATATTGAATTTCAAGTTAATATTGTCTGTATTGAACAAGTTTTTCATGAAAAATCTGTAAAGTGTGTGGTGGGTTCGTATAGGGGCTGCCCCTAAAAGCGGTCGTGGTATGATAGTTGTGGTATATGTTTAGTCTAGGAACAGAAGAAGTTTACATACACATCAATATCTTACAAACTGAACGACAGGCAGACAAACGGACGTGGTAGCTCGAATCATCATATCTAGCACAGCTTAAGATGCTTCCGTCAATGCGTTACAAATTCTGTGACAAATTTATAATACTATATATAATACTACATATGAAGAGTACAAAGGCGATTCAATTGAGAGAAAAAACAAATCATTTAAAAATTTCAAGTGCAGAAAAGTAAAAGTTTTTTTTACGTATGTAACATGCCGCCGCAAACTTGGCTGTCTGGTTCGTCTCTGAATAAACTGCGATGGGTTGGATTGGGTTGGGATGAGCAACATTGCAACAGGATATAAATTATCTTTCCAGTTGCCTCTACAAATCTGCAGCGGTTGTCATTTAGAGCAGAGACAGAAGTCTCAGATTTAACTTTGCATAAGTGAGTGTGTGTATGTGTTTGTGTGTGTGTGTGTGTGAAAGGATTCGGTTGTGATTTCGGCATTTTTGTTATGGGACAAACGAAATCTGCAATCAGCGATGCTGAGGCGCTTGTCAAGGAGCTGCAGATGGACATGAGTGAGTGCAACCGAATGCAATATGTAACCCGCTTCAAGGAGCACAGGGAGACCTTTGAAATATATATATGCACATATATATTTATATTTATATAAAAACAAAACGTTGGATGCAATATCGACGACAATTGTCAAATGTCGCCGCAGTAGCAACTGCTGTACTGCTCTACATCCATGTCATCCTCATCCTCTGCATCGTTCGTTGGTTGGTCGGTTGGAAGCTGCCGCATGCAAAATTCCTTTGATTAATTTATTGCGCTGACATTGCGCCCGAAATTGAATGAAATTGAATGCTGTTGCCGCTGATCGAAGAAGTGAACAAATGAGGCGAAGGAAAAAAGCGAATCGTAAACTGTCGCAAAGCTTCCATCGCCGGATCGTTTCAGATAGATAGATGGACAACGGGACAGGAGTCAGACGTCGAGTTTGACTCCTGCGCGACATGAGAACATTTTGGCCTTGAATATTCTCCATCCTTCGATGCTGCCAATTGTTTTTCTCTTTCAGCATTTAAATCAAAAAGTAAAATCCGTTCAATTTCGTTATCACGTTTTGTGCACTTTCAGGGACTGCCAACCGAATGAACGATGGATAGACTAAACTAAACTGAACTGCGCTGAACTGATCGAAGGAACGAATGAAGAAATTCGTGGAAATTTGTGGCTGCAACACGAAAAGCATTTGCGCAACACCTCGCATGACTGCGGCACTAAAATGTACTGTGTTTTCCTTTTTCACGCCTTTTGCGGCACACCATTTTTTGTTAGTTATTTTCTTGATTTTTTTTCTTTTTTATTTATTTTGGCTACTTTAAATGCAGCGGTTCAATGACTTCTGTTTCTGCTTAGCAGTGCGGCACGATTTTGTTTGAGTTAAAAAAAAAAATTGTTTCTTTATTCGAGCGTTCTTTTGCTGCTGACAGCACATACAGGAAGTAGCAACGTCGACCATTTTTTTTGTTTGTATCAACAGCTGCTTTTTCTCGAGTTGAACTGAAGCTTGAGCTTCCCTCAACCAAGCGTTTTGTACATGTCGTAAATATTTTTTATACTCTTGATTAGTATTGAAATTCCCATATACCAAGATTGGTTGGTCTAAGCTTGTAGATTTAAATAATCGTAAATATTCGAAATAGTTAACAATGTAATTCGAAATTGTTCAAATCTCAAACAAATTTTAGCTAGAAATGAAAGTAAACGCAACGTTTTCATAAATTAATTGTAAATCTTGTAATATACGAAAGCACGGGTACATATGACCGTCTAAGGGAGATAATCGCTCGTGCTCCGGTTTTCGAATCGGAATTAATTATTCGGAATTAATTTCGATAGAATGGTCTGTATTTCACTTTCGGAAGTATTTCGCGATTGAATTCCCTTGGAATTCATATTCCCAAAGCCTGGTAAATTTAAATCGTGAAATTGTTCTGAAAGTTGAATAAGGACCATTTTTTCAAAACCACTTCCGAACAATTTATTCGGAATACACAACTTATACACATAGTGTGAAATGGTATTATCAGTTTGTCTGAAAGTTTGTAACGCATTAAAGGAGGCCTGGTGGTCCCCATATCTTAATATATAAAATCGTTGGTGCGTATGCTGCTGCTTTTATAAGTTGTGAACCACTGAATCTAATCATCTCATATTCACACCATGTGTTCGTTGCATAACTTTTTTACACGGTAGGTGGCGCTGGGGTCGAGATATTTTAAAAATTTGTATTTATGGTCCGAATTGGCTCAAATTCACATTTTATATTATTTAAAGAAAGAAAGAATTTTTTTTTTTTGCTTAATTTCCCGGCACGTGGCGCTGGAGTCGAGATATTACATTTTTTTTTATTTATTGTTCGATTTCACTCAAAAATTTTTTTTTGATAAAATTTGGACCCGATAGGTGGCGCTGGGGCTGTATGTGTGGACGGGACTGAACTCCTCCTTAACGGCTAGACCAATTTTGACGATAATTTTTGTGTGTGTTCATGGGGATTAGGGAATGGTTGAAATTCACAATTCGATCCACTGTGAATGCCCGCGAGTGTTCCCGGCCCAAAAAATTTTAGATAGATGTTGTATATGGGATAGAAGAGGGAATAGGAAGGGAAAGGGGAGTGTTGGGAAGAGGTGGAAGGGAAAGAGCCGGAAGAGAAAGAGATGGAAGGGGAGATGGGAATGGGAGGTAGGGTAAGAGGGCATTAGGAAGGATTGGTATCAGATGTAGTTGCGGCAGGGTTAAGGGCAGCAACGCGCATTTATGATAGAGGGAGCAGGGAGAAGGGGATGTATGGGAAGGGGCAGGGAAATGGGTGTAGGGTAAAGGGTGGTAGGCGAAGGAGTGAAAGGGGGCAGGGGAAGATGGGTAGGGGAATGGATGGTAGGGTAAGGGGGCATCAGGAAGGAGGGACACGGGAAAGGAAAGGCACGGGTAGGAGTGACAAAGGGAAGAAGAGGCTGGTGGTGAGACAGAAATGCGCCGGGTAGTAGTATTAGTATAAAATTCTCTACAGTTTCAAGTTTTTCATACGATTAACCGTTTTTGAGATAGAGCGCACAGTCATATATGGCCCAATGCAAAGTCACGGTTACGGTTAATCGTATGTTGTATACAGTTAATTTTTTACGAAAAATATTATTATTATTAAACAATGGCTATTATTTATGTACTAATTATGAATTATTTATATTTAATTCAAATAAGTAACTTAATTATTTATATTTAATTATTTATACTGAACTATATTTATATTTAATTCCTTATATATAACTATTTTATTTATAAATGGCAAATGGCAGTTAGTTATCTTCTTCTTCTTCATCGTCTTTTTCTTGCAGTGGCTCGAGAATGTTTAAGTCATTATCATTATCCTCGTTGTCGGTGATATTCGTCTCCAAACCTTCCAGAATTTCGGGATCATGTGCACTCTCTTCATCGAGATTATTTAGTTATGATGAAGCGTTAAGGCAAGCTTCTCCATTGCACTGGCTACAAGCTAAAGAACATTGTAGTCCCGATTTCCTGCATCCGCAGCGCGAACCAGTTGCAAAATATTGCGCTGAGCAGTTCATCTGGTGCTGGGGGTAATAATGTTCTTATCGGTTCCAAGAGTTCATTCTAACCACATTCGTTCCCTAACCACTTTTGAATCTAGTAGTAGACACGATTGATATGTTGATGAGCCGCGAGTGTTGATAATTGTACAGGTTTATTTAGTTTTGTTAATTTGACGAATTGCGTGTAACGGAAATGATCAATATTTTTCTCCGATTTTGGAGCATTATATAATGCCAAAAAGATGCGCACTCCATTCTCATATAATGTTTGTACGGTGCAGTTTTCTTGTTGAAATACTTCCACCAGTTTATCCAAATCGGTAAATTTCTCCAATGTTCTAGTAACAGTTTTTTTCCCCTTTTTTAACAGCGCAGAAGTTGTGTCACAGCCACTAAATTCGTGTAAACATAAGATGTGTTTTTTAGAACGAGGATATTGATCAAAACTTTTAGAAGAATATATTTGTGTTTTAACATTGCCGTTGCCAACTTTTTTAAAGAAAATTTCCTGTTCATGTGACTGAGTACGTTCAATTAAAATAACGAGCAAATCAATATCTAATGTACACTTTTCGACATTCACAGAACTTAAAGTATTCAAATAGTCTATATGTGCGTATAATGAGCCTTTTTTTTCTCGAAATTTACGGATTTATTGTGCAAAAATGGTTACAAATATAATATTAAAAGTATTGTCCATCGCTGGCCACAACTTTTTTCCATCTTTCTGTCAATTTTCGGATACCAGCTTGGAAGAACGACTCGTCTTTTGCGGCAATCCAATCATCGACCCATTTTTTGCATTGTTCATATGAAGTGAACTTCTGCTGGGTCAAGTCATGTGTCATCGACCGGAACAAGTAGTAGTCAGAAGGAGCGATGTCTGGAGAATACGGCTGGTGGGGTAGGACTTGCCATTTCAGCGTTTCCAAGTAGGTCTTGAATGTGGTCGAGCGTTTTTGCTTCAGTTCGCGGCTCAAACGCATAAGTTGAGTCCGATAGCATTACCCCGTGATCGTTTAATTCGGTTTGAGTAGCTCGTAGTAGATCATGCCGCGCTGGTTCACAAATACAGAGCATAAGCTTCATGCCATGAATATGCGGCTTTGCGAAGGATGTTGATGACTGTCCGAGCAAAACCCATGGTTTCATCGCCAGTTACAATGCGATGCAAAAACCCTTTCTTTTTTGACGTTCGAGTGGCTGGTCACAAGCGAAAAATCGCCTTTCGACGTCGCGTGGGCTTCTACTCGTATGGCACCCAGTTTCCTTGGTCTTGAATCAATCCCATGGCTTTTAGACGTTTGGTGACTGTCGACTCATTCACTCCTAATGATTCTGACAACTTCTGAAGCTTTTGTCATTGGTCCTCATAGAGCAATGATTCCAATTCTTCGCCTTCAAACTTTTTGAGTTGACCCGGCCGTTCCTTATCTTCGAGCTAAAAATCACCCCTTTTAAAGCGACCAAACCATTGTTCAGATAGAGCACGCTCGCCGTAAGCTTCCACTAAGATTCGATGACCCTCGGTCGCACTTTTCTTCATATTAAATGAATCTTAGAGGCAATATTTAGTACTGTTGTTTACGTTTCAAACAAATGACACAAGCTGCCAAAGACACTCATTGACAATAGGTTTTAGCGGCAAGAAATAGGAATCTCGAATATTGGTTCATATACTAGTGGCGGCCTCTTGTGTGAAACGCTCATTATTAATTCAAGGTCCCTATAATATATATATTTCCACGAAATAAAAAAAACATAGAATAGAAAAAACATATGAAGTTATCAAACTTAAGTGCATAAAAAATTCTTTTCAACAGTTTTTAGTTTGCTGCATTTTTTCACAGCAAACAAAAAGCATTGTATTAATAGTATTAATCTTAGTCACGCCCACAATAAGGAATCCTACAGCCCACATTGTGTTGATAACGGCGGGAGCTTGAAGTTCGATTGAGGAGTTCTTCCGGGATATACCTTCTTATTTAATTGCTGCATATGATAGCAGTTCCTCCACGTACGGTACCTGCTGGATTATTACTTGTATGGACTGAATACTTGGGTATACGGACGAAATCTTTGTTTATGCAGTGGTTTTCTCTGATTATCATTAGTCTATCTCTTTCTCTGCCAGGAAAGTTCTGAAAGTTCATTAAGTGCGTTTCAGCTTGCGATTTTCATCATTTGGTAAGTTTACAATTATTACGGTCATCAAACACCGTGCCTATTCGTTCAATTACTGCTTTCGTCATGTTTACTTCTTTAATGTACGGGTATGTCACTGTATTGAGATGAAGTGAGTGGAAATACTTGGTATGGTGAACTGGCTGCGTGGCAACTTGTTTCCGTGTATGCGTTGTCTATAAAAACCTCTGAGTAAGATTTTGGATTGATTTGTGTTCAATTATATCGGAAGTATGTTTTGCCTTGGTATTTGTAGGCGTATTAGGTTTGAGAGTTGTTTGGGTTTAGTTTTGGTTGCAGAGCTCACAACGAATTTCTTCCGACTCTACTTTTTTCTTTTCTTTCATTTAACACACAAATGACTCTGGTTGCAGTATTTTTAATTTCTCCCTTGGAGATTCAAATGTTACTTTTATAGATAAAAGTGAACTGTAGTTTTAAAATTTTTGTTATTTTTGTCTGGTTTCAAGCTGACATAAAAGAGAGACAGTGGTTTCTTTCTGACAGCAAAGCGATTAATGTATATATTCTCGACAGTAAAACCAATTCCTTTGATTGCCTCTTGTATGTCTGCAATCCAATCAGTTGGGATGTTGACAAAATTCCTTTAATTTGAAGGTGTCTCACGCATTTAAATTAAACATTTAAATCAATTGTTAAACAGCTTCAAAATCTGGTTTAATGCCGAGAATATGCAACATGAATAAATAAAAAAAAAAATAGTCAAGCGACTTTCTAATTGGAAGCACATGCTCACATGCTGAGCTACAAAGTAAAACAGCAACGTGAACAAAAAAAAAAAAAAAAATTCAACTTAAATTTCCAATTGCCAGCATTTTCTTCCGGCAAAAAGCAGTAGTGGCAGCTCTGGTAGGAGAGGCGGATGGGATGCCACTGTATTTGCAAGAATTTATCAGCTGCGCGGGTGCAAACTTACAAGAAACAACACTCGTAAACTGTTTAAACATAATCGTTTTAGAAAGAAATTGCTACAAAATCCAAGCAAAGAAAAAAGAACTACCCAAACTGCGAATAAAAGGCGAAAAATCATTGTTGAAAATCACGAAACTAAATAGAAACAACTTGTTAGATTTCAATATCGTGCGCAGTCATTCGAATTGTCGAATAAAGCACCTGAAAAAAGCAACAGCAAAATAAAATCTGGATACAAAAAAAAAAAAACCAAAAACAAAAAAAAAATCTTTGTTTTTTTTTAAACCAAACAACGCCAATTAATTGCCAAATAAATGTTTTATCTCTGAAATCGCAGTTCGCAAAAATCACCAACGACAACAACAATTGCACCGAGATAACATGAACAATCACAACAAACAGAAACTATTTGTAAAAGTTATAAAATTTGGGACCGAAATACTAGGTACATTTTCTTTTTATATCATTCACACATAGTGTAAAATGGTATTATCAGTTTGTCTGAAAGTTTGTAACGCATTAAAGGAGGCATCGTATACCACAGAAAGTATATATATTCTTGATCAGCTCGATCTAGCCATGTCTGTCTATGTGGATGTTGTTGCACATATTTTGGGGACCAAGTTTAAAAAAATCGAGTTGTAAGTCACAGACTTCATTTTATTGCAGTTGAATAGAGTATCTGTATTGAAATGCCACGCCCACTTTTTTGTAGCCCTCATACAAACCACCCGCCCGGTTTTGCATTTTTGTATGGAAAACGTTTTAATTGCATTCAGTATTGACTTGAAATGGTGACTTTTTCAATATAAAGGGGTGTGCCCCATCCACTTTTAGCTCTATCAACTTATAATTTGATATAGTTGCGTTTTATGAACAAACACTTTACATATAGAGAAATAGGGGTAGGTCCCATACAAAGCCACCACTCACTTTTGATTATTTTATGAAAAACTCTTTCATTTCAGTAAAAATAAACTTGACATTTGAAACATTTTGTTTTATTTTTTTTTTTGTCAAAGTTGCTAAGTATAAAACTTGAAACTTCGTGTGAATGGTATTAGAGCTTCGGTACAACCGAAGTTAACTTTTTTTCTTGTTTTTTTTTTGTTTTTCTCATTTAATTTAAAACCAATTGGATTTTAGTTTCTATCCTCATCGCCGTTTAGTATTACCTTCTCTCTGATTTGAAACATTCAGCAGTTCGTTGCATTTGAAATGCTTTAAAATTGCATTTAACACCGTGCAAAGAAAGAAATACAGAGCTACTTACATAAGAAACGTCACAAGTTTATCGCCAACAAAAAGAGTAAGAGTATCTACAAATACGAACATCCTATGAACTTAGTTAGTAGTCGAAGAATGGCGTATAGGAAGCCATATTGCGCCCCAAAATAACTGCAACGAATCAAAGTATTTCGAAATGCTAAAAGCGGAGCGGATAGAGTGTAGCGGCAAGGCGAGGCAAGAGGATACATCAAGGAAACAAAACACGAACAACAACAACAACAAAAAAAATCTAAACTAGCGGTTTGGTATCTTTAGCGGTATCTTAGATACACAGATACAAAATACACACATAAACTTTAAGACGCATGCAAGAAGAGCGAGGGAGGCGCCGAGATACTCATGCCCAAGTAAATGCTTACGAGGCTGTCTTTGGTTGTTTTGGTTGTTGTTGCTGCTGCTGCTGCTGCTGCTAATATTTTTAGTGGCGTTTTGCATGCTGCATTTGTGCGCCAAGATCAATGCATTTAGTTGCGGTTACAAAGCCAAGATGGGACTTAGTAAGTATCTAGATACACCGTCAGCCAACTGAATCGGATAGTGATTATGTTGGCGGAGAGGTAACAAGAGGACACTAGATCTGGCCTGGGCAGGGTTAAAAAGACGAGTTAACTGCAACTTAAATTTTAAACGCCATTTTAATAGCATCATTTGCACGCGGTACTTGTTAACCACAACCGAGCGCGACAGAGGATTTATAAAGAGAAAGAGAGAGAGAGAGAGAGAGAGACAGTATGTGAGAGAGTAGGGAAGCAGATTGTGGTGTTCATATGATGCACTGAGCGAAATTCCGCTGCCAGTTCGGAGCTTTCTTTGTGGATTTCCTCTTTATCAATAACATCTTTCACATCTGTTGTGTTATTTCTTATTAACATGGGCTAATTAATCGGTATTATTACGTTATGCAGGAACAAACACAATGTAAAACAGACAAACTGGACTGAACTATTTTGGAACTAACTACGGAAATTCATTAGAAGTTTTGTTTTGATTCCATGTCTCACTTTTGATTTTGATTCCATGAGTAATTTGGACAGGGTTTGTTGAATTCCAAAATGTATGGAATACCGAAAGGAAATGAAGGCGTGAGTGTCGAGCAGGCAGTTATGATTATCTAAGACTTACTGTGAGAGATAAGACGTAGAGGACCATTCTAACGGAAATTTCTAGCGGCCACTGCGATACAAACGAATAGTGTTTGTACCCTAGTTTGTACCCTGTCTCTTTAATGAATCTTTAATAAACTATGTCAGACGTAATAAATCGACTGTTCATCTGTTCGATTCTGAGCCTAGCTAAAGCCGGCCAGTCGCAGAGCAGATGTAGACTACTTTCGACGTTTTCAAAACAAAGCCTGCTGTCTGTTCGACTGTCCGGCTTTGGCTAGGTTCAGAATCGAACAGATGAACAATCGATTTAGTACATCTGATTTAGTTTATGAGACATTCATTGAAAATACAGAGAATATCTTGGGTAAATTAATATAGCCATAGCTGGGCTAGGGTACAAACGCTATTCGTTTATGTCGCAGTGTCCCCTTTCCATTAGAATGGCCCTCAACGTCTTATCTCTCACAGTCTGTCTTAGGTAAACATAACTGAATGCTTGACACTATGTCATTCAGATAAGGAACTGGTCCTTCGATACCCATGTCACCAGGAATCCAACAGATCGCGACTTTACAGCCGATTGAAAGTTGTTGGACAGTATCTTAGCATCATAGGTATAGCTTTGAGAATAAATACAAAGAAAAAGTAACGGTGTGACAGTGCAGTATCTACAGAGTCTATACCGTGAGTTAAGTTTTTGCTAAGCAGATCATGTGCTGGAATATATAACTTTCGAAGATGTTGAAAAACTGCTGAGATTTTGTAAATAAAATCAATTCCTGCCTTGTGTGTCTTGCAAAGCAAAAAAAAAAAAATATAATTCTAAGAACAAATCTGTACTCAAGTCTCAGATTGTCAAATAAATCCTCTTTGACTTGAAGTAAGTTGAAATTTCTTAAATAAATATCTGAGAGGAGAAAAAATACCTGAGAGGAAAATACAATTTACTCTCTCAGCTATTCCAATTTCTTCACATCGAAAGTAAAAAGTTTGTGATTCGGCAACTCCATGTATCGGGTGCCCGTTAGCCGAGGTAGTTAAGACGATGGCAATTTTCAAGGTGTTAAGGAAATCAATACATAATTATTCTAAGCATTACATCCTCGCTTGTTGAACCATTTTTTTCGGATGAGAGTTGCTAGCACTTTGAACATCTTCTCCCGCGAAATGAAGCAGTTTTCAGTGCCCTCTAATATATTTAAAAATAATTTTTTAGGCTATTTTCCAAAATAATACGCTGTGTTGTTCATATTCTTTGAATGCAGCATAAATTCGAGTTTTCAAATGTTATGCTAAGCTGATTGTATGGATTGCAGGTCTGGCGCCCAGCTAATGGCTCTTATATGAACCGAGGAACCACCACAGTATTTCGAACGCTCCCTGGCTATGGAGAAAACATTAAAGCTGATTTTTGGTTTATACGAGTACCATTTATGATTAATTCACAGTTTCGAGAACCGAGGTGCAAAAAAGTTTATAAGGGTGATACTTTTTTATGGTAATTCGTTTTCCATACTTTACATTTAAAATACATTTATGTGATTTCTAAAATCATTTCATATGGGTGGTTTTCATACAGTCGTGAATATGGACTCCCTATTTGATGATAGATAGTTGATGGCGTTTGATGGTTTGCACAAACTTATTTGTTAAATTTACCACCCAACTTAGAAGTGTGTAAGATATTACATAGTCGGTAATTTTACTTCTTTTGTTTTAAATATAAATGGCGAAAGAAGGCGGCACATTGGAACTATTTATATTAAATACATAAAAAGTTAGAAACGTGATCTCAACACTAACCGCAGCATCAAGAACAAATACAACAGCTTGCTATTAGACGCTGGAGTTGTTTGTTGAAGGCTTTCTTTGTTTGATAGTTGGATTGTGTTCTCTGTTTCTTTTATCTTCGGTATATTGCGAATGTGTTTAAAGTTTGTCTCAGTCTCTGCTGAGTTAAGCGCGTTTCCTTTGTTGTCTTCGGTCACGCATCTCCTGTGGCACTTCACATTCCGAAATAGTTTAAAGAAAATAAAAAAATGTTGACGGTTGTACTCACATTATTCACACATTTAAATATCTCATATAGAAAGACTTTCGAATTACACTGGAACAGATGGACAAATGTTAATTTATATAGACGAGATGGTCTAAAAAGATTCATTAAGCTGTATGTTTCAATGTTATATAGATACGCAATTGAGGTACGTTTCTATGGGGGCTATCCAATCAGGGCATTTATCGACTAGTATTCCGATGCTGATCAATAATATTTTTACTTTGTAGGATCTGCAACGCCTCCTTCTGCCTGTCAGATACATTTGGACGAACTTCTTACCCCATGGATATAGGGTTTAACCAATGTTATTTTATAAAAAGAAAAAACTAATAGATATTTTTTTTTTTTATTATTATTAATTTACAATCTATCAATAAGACAATAAGTAAGTTAGTTGAAAGTTCATAATATAACAGAAATAGCTGTACTCCAGTGAGAACAAAATTCTATAATTATTTAAGTTTATTTACAATATATACAAAATTTAATCTCTAAAAATTAAATCTAACACATGATTTCTTTTAAGTCTTCGAGTTGTATCACTATTATCTAGTAGGCCTATTGCCAAAAAATTTAAATGATCATGTAGTCTCTCAACATACCTTGTGCTTATTCTACGTATTTCATCTTCAATGTATGGAATATTTAAATCTTTGTGAATTTGGTCATTAGCCACAAACCAGGGGGCATCAACAATAAGTCTAAGCGTTTTGGACTGATAACGTTGAAGAATTTCAATATTTGATTGGCTTGCAGTTCCCCATAGCCTTGTAAAGCCGAACTTTGTTCTCCAAACTAAGCTGCGATTTTCTCCCAAG